>ML110308.1:0-97721 GCA_003697995.1 Taxidea taxus jeffersonii | reverse complement strand
TGTGTGTGTGTGTGTGTGTGTGTGCATGTGTGTTTGATTCCAAGCCAGTACTTAATCCAGATTCGTGCATTATTTTGAAATGTTAAATCTCTTCTAAGTTAGAGTAATTGTTTATCATTACATTTGCTTTAAAAAATCAGAACATTTAGGGGTGCCTGGGGGGCTCAGTCATTACGCATCTGCCTTCGGCTCAAGTCATGATCCCAGAGTCTCAGCAGGAAGCCTGCTTCTCCTTCTCCCACTCCCCCTGCTTGTGCTCACTCTCTCTCACTGTTTCTCTCTCTGTCAAATAAATAAATAAAATCTTAAAAAAAAATAGAACATTTGTCTTATAGAAAGTTACCCACATTAGACTTGCCTGACTGTTAATCATGGTACTGTTAAATTTTCCTGTATTTCCTATAAATTGGAAGTTAGGCTTAATGTCTTGATTAGATTCAGGTTAAATATCATTGACAAGGAGCCTTCCATCAGTACAGCTATGAAGTTGAAGTATAAAATATTAGTAAGCATATAATGCTATATTATCCAGTTATTAGAGATGCTAGAATGATGTACAGTCAGAGGTCACTTGAAACATTCCTTAATTCTGTTATTATTTTATCATTTTTTTTATTTTAAAGCCCATTTTATTACTTTTTCTTTCCATTTTATTTAATTTTCAGTGTTCCAAGATTCATTGTTTATGCACCACACCCAGTGTTCCATGCAATATGTGCCCTTCTTAATACCACCTTCTTAATACCACTAGGCCACCCATTGCCCCACATCCCTCTCCTCCAAAACCCTCAGTTTCTTTCTCAGAGTCCACAGTCTCTCATGCTTCATCTCCCCCCTATGATTTACTCCAATTCACTTTTCCTTTCCTTCTCCTAATGTCCCCCTCTTATTCCTTATGCTCCACAAGTAAGTGAAACCATATCATAATTGACTTTCTCTGCTTGATTTATTTCACTCAGCATAATCTCCTCCCATCCCATCCATGTTGATACAAAAGCTGGGCATTCATCCTTTCTGATGGAAGTGTAATATTCCATTGTATATATAGACCATATCATCTTAATCCATTCATCTGTTGAAGGGCATCTTGGCTCTTTCCACAGCTTGGCAATTGTGGCTATTGCTGCTATGAACATTGAGGTACAGATGGCCCTTCTTTTCACTACATCTGTATCTTTGGGATAAATAACCAGTAGTGCAATTGTATGGTCATAGGGTAGCTCTATTTTTAATTTTTTGAGGAACCTCCACACTGTTTTCCAAAGTGGCTACACCAACTTGCATTCCCACCAACAGTGTAAGAGGTTTCCCCCTTCTCCACATCCTCTCCAACACTTGTTGTTTACTGTTTTGTTAATTTTGGCCATTCTATCTGGTGTAAGGTGGAATCTCAATGTGGTTTTGATTTGAATCTCCCTGATGACTTAGGATGATGAACATTTTTTCATGTGTCTGTTGGCCATTCATATGTCTTCTTTGGATAAGTGTCTGTTCATGTCTTCTGCGCATTTCTTGACGTGATTATCTGTTTTGTGTGTGTTGAGTTTGAGGAGTTCTTTATAGATCTTGGATATCAGCCCTTTGTCTGTACTGTCATTTGTAAATATCTTCTCCCATTCCGTGAGTTGCCTCTTTGTTTTGTTGATTGTTTCCTTTGCTGTGCAGAAGCTTTTGATCTTGATGAAGTACCAGAAATTCATTTTTTATTTTGTTTCCTTTGCCTTTGGAGACATGTCTTGAAAGAAGTTGCTGTGGCTGATGTCAAAGAGGTTACTGCCTATGTTGTCCTCTATGATTTTGATAGATCTCTGCCTCACATTGAGGTCTTTTATCCATTTTGAGTTTTTCTTTGTGTATATTGTAAGAAATGGTTGAGTTTCATTCTTCCACACATAGCTGTCCAGTATTGAAGAGAATGTCTTTTCCCACTGTATATATTTTCCTGCTTTGTCAAAGATTATTTGACCATAGAGCTGAGGGTCCATATTTGGGCTTTCTACTCTGTTCCACTGGTCTATGTGTCTGTTTTTGAACCAGTACCATGCTGTCTTGGTAATTACAGCTTTGTAGTAAAGCTTGAAATCAGGCAATGTGATGCCCCAGGTTTGTTTTTCTTTTTTCAGCATTTCCTTAGCAATGCGCGGTCTCTTCTGGTTCCATACGAATTGTAGGATTGTTTGTTCCAGCTCTTTGAAAAATGCTGGTGGAATTTTGATCAGGGTACCATTGAAAGTATAGATTGCTCTAAACATTTTAACAATGTTTATTCTTCTGATCCATGAGCATAGAATGCTCTTCCATCTTCTGTGTCTTCTTCAGTTTCTTTCATGAGTGTTCTATAGTTCCTTGAGTACAGATCCTTTACCTCATTGGTTAGGTTTATTCCCAGGTATCTTATGGTTCTTGGTGCTATAGTAAATGGAATCAGTTCTCTAATTTCCCTTTCTATATTTTCATTGTTAGTGTATAAGGAAGCAACTGATTTCTGTACATTGATTATGTATCCTGCCACATTACTGAATTGCTGTATGAGTTCAAGTAGTTTGGGAGTGGAGTCTTTTGGGTTTCCCATATAAAGTATCATGTCATCTGTGAAGAAAGGGAGTTTGACTTCTTCATTGCCAATTCGAATATGTTCTATTTCTTTTTGTTGTCTTATTGCTGTTGCTAGGACTTCTAGTACTGTATTGAACAACAGGGATGAGAGTGGGCATCCTTGTCGTGTTCCTTATCTCAAAGGAAAAGCTCTCAGCTTTTCCTCACTGAGGATGATATTTGCTGTGGGTTTTTCATAGATAGATTTTATGAAGTTGAGGAATGTTTCCTCTATCCCTATACTTTGAATCGTTTTAATCAGAAATGGATGTTGTATCTTGTCAAATAGACCAATATCTAGTAACAAGACTGAAGCAGTAATCAAAAACCTCCCAAAAAACAAGAGCCCAGGACCTGATGGATTCCCTGGAGAATTCTACCAAACATTCAATGAAAAAATAATACCTGTTCTCCTGAAGCTATTTCAAAAAATAGAAATAGAAGGAAAACTTCCAGACTCTTTTTATGAAGCCAGCATTATCCTGATCCCCAAAACAGGCAAAGACCTCACCAAAAAGGATAATTTCAGACCAATATCTCTGATGAATATGGATTCCAAGATACTCAACAAGATCTTGGCTAACAGGATCCAACAGTACATTACAAAGTTTGTCCACCATGACCAGGTGGGATTTATCCATGGGATGCAAGGTGGTTCAACATTTGCAAATCAATCAATGTGATAGAACAAATCAATAAGAGAAGAGAGAAGAACCACATGGTCCTCTCAGTTGATGCAGAAAAAGAATTTGACAAGATACAGCATCCGTTCCTGATTATTTTATCAATTTTTAAAAGATTTCATTTATTTATTTGAAAGCATGGAGGGGGAGGGGCAGAGGGAGAAGCAGACTCCCCACTGAGCAGGACACCTGACTCAGGACTAGATCTTAGGACCCTTAGATCATGACCTGAGCCAAAGGCAGAGGCTTAACCAACTGAGCCACTCAGGCACCCTATTTTATCAATTTGGTGTATGGTTGGATTATTTTGTGTCTATTGCTTTTAATTTTAAGGTTTGTTTTTTAATTTTGTTTTTGAGTGTACAAAACATTTTTGTGGTTCAAAAACCAAAACTGTACTAATAAATATACTTGGAAAAGTCTTGCTTCCATCCTTAGCTGCTCTACTTTGTAATCTTCCACTCCCATTGAATAGGGTTAGACAAAATTTGTTAAGGGCCAGAGAATAAATAGGTTAGGTGTTACAGGCCATCTACAAATCGATGGGTCTGGCTGTATTACAGCCATCAACCTTAAAAATGAAACAGCTAGTTATTTTACCAGCAAAACAAGTTTAGTCAGGAATAGCAGAGGAGTCTCAGGTTAGCATGTGCAAGCTATGGTGAACCACTGGCAAGTGCAGAGAGGCAAAGGGAAGGTGAGACTTCAGGTGTCAGAAGGATGTTGAGAAGGATTGTTTTGAACAAATTTCACTGAAAAAGGAAAAAGAGTTCAAGGTCGTGGTGGTTTTTCAACCACAAATGGTTGTTAGTATGCAATTGCAGAGGCAGGCTCCTTAAAAGCAGGAGATGAAATTCCTATGGAAAAATAGTTCTACATTGTTGAAATAATTATCTTCCTTCTTCCTGCTGGTTATGAAGGCTACAGGTGGTATTTGTATGAAAGCTCCCCCTTCAAGGCTTCCTGACTCAAGCCCTGGGTTGAGAATCACATTCTGTGAGAAGCCATTCCTTCCAAAAGGGGACTTAAAACAAAAACCTTGCAAAGAAGTGTAAACCCATTTGTATTTCCCTTGGATTCAGGGAGACAGATCCCACTTCCATAAAAAAAAGTCCGTGGCGGAGGAGCGATTTACAGAGGCATTCAGCTGAGTAATATGGTTATAACTGGGAAAAGGTTAAAACAGGGCTTCAGAACACCTGGTCCTAATAGCCCAACCTGATAAATAACATCGATAGGCTTGTGGGTAAAATTGGCTGTGGCACTTGGGACTAAAGAGAAGTGAGTTACAGCTAAGAGAAAGGGGTCTCTGATATTGTGAACAGAGTGAAGTTTCTGATGACAGACCCAGCAGTCAGAGAGTTTCCCCCCTTCTGCAAATACTGAGGAATGTAGCTAAGAGCATTGTGTCTCTGAGAGAAAGAGGGCAAAAACAAGGTAAGAAGGGGGCACCTGGGTGGCTTAGTGGGCTAAAGCCTCTGCCTTCAGCTAGGGTCATGATCTCAGAGTCCTGGATCCAAGCCCTGCATTGGGCTGTCTGCTCAGCAGGCAGCCTGCTTCCCCTCACCTCACCACCTGCCTCTCTGCCTACTTGTGATCTCTGTCAAATAAATAAAAACCTTAAAAAAACAAAAACAAAACAAGGTAAGAAGCATCTGTGAGAATAAGGTTTACAGTCCTAGCCCAGTCATTTGGATAAGTTGTCTCCTTCAGCTGTCAATTCCTGGAAATCTTCACTTTCCAGTGACCAGTTTGTGTACAGATCCAGTCAGGGTTTACTACTTTCTTTATGTGTGATCTGTGAACCCAAGAATCTATTTCTTGGAGTTTGGTAGCACAGAGGTTGTTAATAGCACCTGATAGGGGCTTTTCCAATGAAGTTGAAGAAAGTCTTTCTTGAGGCTTTTATTTTCCCCCAGTAGATATAATTTTTGTGTTGCAAGGTGTGATGCTTAATATCTTTGTTTCCTGGGAGTGTGCTCTAAAGAGACTTCTCTACTCAAGCATGGTATTTTTCAACTGAAGCAATTAGGCCCTTATAATACTAAAGTATATTTCCCTTTATTAGGTATGAATCAAAGCAGGATCCAGGTGCATAGGGTGTCCTGTGATTATCTCAGAGTGAGAGTATTTTTTTTTTGGAAACATAATTGACATATAATAATGTGTTAGTTTTAGGTATACATCATAGTGATTCAGTATATTTATATATTGTAAAATCACCCCCACAGTAAGTGTAGTTACCATCTGTCACCATATAAAGTTATTACAATATTATTGACTATATTCCCTATGATATTCATTATATCCCCATGACTTACTTATTTATTACAAGTTTGTACTTCTTCCTCCCCTTCACCTAATTCATGCCATCCCCCACTCCTCCTTCTGGTAACCAACAGTTACCTGTATTTATACTATAGCCTGTATCTATAAGCCTTTTTCTGATATGTTTTGTTTGTTGTTTTAGTTTTTAGATTCCACATATAAGTGAAATCATTCAAATTTGTCCTCCTTTGTCTGACTTATTTCACTTAGCACAATACCCTCTAGGTTCATTCATGTTGTCACAAATGGCATGATTCCATTATTTGTTGTTATATTTGAGCAATATGTGTATATATATAACATGCTCTTTATTCATTCATCTGTCCTTGGATACTTAGGTCATTTCCATATCTTGGCTATTGTAAATAATGCTGTAGTGAACATGGGGGTGCATATATCTCTTCAACTTGGTCTTTTTATTTTCTTCAAATAAATACCCAGAAGTAGAATTGCTAGATCATATAGCAGTTCTGTTTTTAATTTTTTGAGGTCCCTCCATACTGTTTTCCATGGTGGATGCACCAATTTATAGTCCCACCAACAGTGTATGAGAGTTATCAAAGGGTGAGAGTTTATGGTTACTAAAAGGATAGACCTGCAATTTAGAAAAACATGGCTGTGCTTTTGGCCAGAGTAGTTGAAGAGTTTCTACAAGTTTTGCTAATTGAGTCTTAATGAATTCACTTAGTCCTGAAGATTGATTGTGGTTGGCACAGTGAAGAGATCCTTACCCACTGGTTCTTTGCCATAGAGGAGGCAGTGGCCTCTGCACAAAGAGAACAGATTTTTATTGAATTTATGCAAATAATTAAATACATTGCCATTAAAAAAAAGTACTCAAGAATTTCTAAATTCTGAAGGGATCAGGTAGGAGAATTCATCTTTGTTCACAAAAATTTTACCAAGTTCCTATAAATCATACATGGCTTGCTTAAGAGAAGCAATTTCTTTAAATCCAATTCAGGGGTATGGTCTTGGTTACCTGCATTCCAGAGTACTTGCCAAAGGGCTTTTCATGAATTTCTCAGAAGATGAACACATTTGTAATAGCTCCAGAGTGAAACAATATCTGTCTGTAAATAACAAAAGACTTACTAAGTGCCCATTTTTTAAAAATCTGGCGAAAGTTCCTCATAATGGAATTGTCAAGACCATTTGCTTATTTTTGTGGTGGGAATTTTAAAATGATGACTGCTAACATTCTATCAGGATATGTCAGATTTCTCAGAATTTCACTCAAGTTTTGGAGCACTTATATACCTATACAGATATAACAGATCACTTGTATTCTTATTTAACAATGTGTCTCATGTAATTTAACATGTCAACTAAGCCTAGTTAGTTTAATATTTCTCTTTTATAAGGAGAGAGAACATATTTTCTGAGATGTTGCAGGACCCTCTAGAAGAACCCGAAGTTAGTTCAAAGTCAAAAACACTTTAATCAGAATTTGAATTTTGGTCAGTTTATCAAAAATATCAAAAGAATTTAGACATTATACATAGGATCACTGAAAATTATGAAACAGTACTTAATGATCCATTTAATCAAAGTGATAAAAAGATTTCAAAGACAAATAGAGAAAGTTACACAGCTGCTGTAAGCCATAGTTCTCTTTTATAGAGAAGACTTAGCTGTTCTAAGTAACCAAAGACCTGATAAAGACAAAACATAGAAACTTTGTTTCCTATGAGATTTATATTAAAGGTAAAGACATTTTGTTTACAATTTCTTATTAAGAACAGACCATAATCTAAGAAAGCTTTGTTCTTTTAACAGAGAGGAAACCAAATTCTAATTTTGCACCAGTGTACTTTTGATATAAAAAGTTAACTTTAAGTAAATTCATTTTAATCTTCGGCTGACCACATATGAAATTCCTTTCCCAAGATTCCTTATTTCCATTTTAGTTTGTTGCTTATTCTCTTCCCTTTTCTAGAGTAGCCAGCATTACTTCAGTAAAAATTAATTTTCCTCAACAAAACGCATTCCCATTCTTGATACCTTCCTTTATCAAAAAACATATTCCTGGGGTGCCTGGGTAGCTCAGAGGGTTAAGCCTCTGCCTTTGGCTCAGGTCATGATCCCGGGTTCCTGGGATCAAGCCCCACATTGAGCTCTCTGCTCCGTGGGGAGCCTGCTTTCTCCTCTCTTTCTGCCTGCCTCTCTGCCTACTTGTGATCTCTGTCAAATAAATAAATAAAATATTTTTAAAAAATTAAAAAAAAACATACTCCTACTTTCCTTGCCTAATTTTCATATACAGTCATTTTCTCTTATCCTTGCTCTTTCTAGTAGTTTTATTTTTACAAATACTAATTAGAATTCTTAGAATCATTAATTCCCCATAGATACTGAGAAATAAGCAACTTTGGACTGACAAATTTACAGAAGCATTTCATAATTTCTAGTATATTTCCCTTTATAGTAAAAATTGTTTAATGTGGAATAAAAACTATTAATAGACATAAACATTTTCTCTCTATAAAGAAAGATTAAAAACCCTAAAAGTAAGTAAACTTAAGTTTAGCAGCCAATATCTCAGTATATTATCTTATTTGGAAATGATCTAGGTATTCAGTAAACATCCATTATGTAGTTTAACTTATCATAAACTTTGATCTCATTTACATTTATTTAAATCATTTTCTTTTAATAATTATACTTGGGTTATATGTGAGATAGCTAACCAACATATGATCTTAAGTTATATCTCTTAATAGATTTTGTAATGTGGAGGTAGCATGAGATTTTATGATTAGTATCATATTTAATATTGATAACTCTAAAGAAATTCCTGTTTTTATTAAACTAGCAAACTTAAAACTGGCATTTAGCAAAGATTATCTCAGGTTATGTGAATTTGAAAAACATTTCAGTTGGTTTCTATCATATTTCTGGAAATTTTTGGAATACTTTATATACATACTTAATTTTTTTAAGCCAATGAAATAAAGATATTTTGTAAATTAATTTTGACAGTAGTATCTGGAAGTGGGAAATATCACATATCTATAACAAACATACATAACATAGATAAACTTAAATGGAAACCTTATAGTTTTATTTTAAAATTCATCTGGAACAAAAATTGAGGATAGTTGAATCCAAACTGTATTTCTGGCAGATGAACTAAATTAAGGTTATCTGCTTAAGGTTATCTGACCCAAATCTTTTGGTAAGGATTTTTATTTGCATACTGTGCAGACACTTTTAGAGCTATCTTGTTTTGATCATTTGTTTGTTTTTGGAGTCATTTTAGAAGCTTCTTGTACCAATCAAAGAATGCATTCCATTGGCCCCTACAAGTTCAGGATCTTTTATTTTTAAGGATGCCCCTGATGGTAGTTTTATCTAAAAGGTTCCCCAGAATGGTTGTGAGAGGATTGGACGAAGGAAGTGGAGAGTGCAGAGGAGGTAGATATGGCACAGAAGGGAAAGTCATAAAAAAAAAAAAAAAAAAAAGGAAAGCTGGGCCTCAGGGCATGGTAGACATTGAAAGCCTGGAGACAATGAAGAAGGAGGAAGGGCAAAGGATGGTGCCTGAGACCAAGAGAATGGGGGAGAGGGGAAGAGACCTTACCTTTTTGTCTTTGACAGTCATTTGTTTGCCTCTGTTAATGTAGAAATGCCATTTTGTAAAGAGGCAATTTTAGAGTCCTGAATATGTTTGGAAGCCCCTAGATACCTTATAAAATCAGCATTCTATTCAGTCTGTTTAATTTTAGAGTCACTTTCTTCTAATTTAATCAGGGAGGGGAGGTTGAAAGTTCCCAAAATGGTCATTGAATTTCTAAAGTAATTTTGGTTAAATCTGTCCATTTAGTTAAAATGCACAGAAGGAGGAACCATAGTTCTTAAATATGAAACTGGCTACCTTCCCAGAAGGAAGACCCTCCTGGGAGAGTTTAGCAGATTGGGAATCCCAATTCCCAAACCAGAGGTTCAGAATAACAAAGGAGTACTCACCAGAAATGGCAAAGCCTCTAAACTAACAGATCCTGGAGATAGTTGGAGAGCTCAATCAAAGGGAAGGAGCTTGAATCTGAGAGGCTTGCTGAATAGAAAGGACAAGAAAACTCATGGAAGCAGAGTGCAAAGAGCTCAGATGAGTACCTCCCAGGATTCTGGAGGTTGCTAGATCCTTTGAATGTCCTTTGAATCCCACTTCTGATCAACATGTAATGTCATCCTTAAAAATGAAACAGTTATTTCATGAGGAAGACAAGTTTATTTGGGAATAGCAGAGGAATTGCATGTTGGCACATGCGGGTTGTGGTGTTCCATAGGCAAGTCTACAGAGACAGAAAGAAGGTCACTTTTAGGAGGTTTTGGGAGGAAACTGGGAAAGGCTGTTATGAACAAAAGTTTATTGGAGAAGAACAAGAGTATGAAGTTGTGGCAGCTTCTCATTGGCAGCAAGCAGTGTTTATTTAGCACATTGTTGCAGGGGCAGAGAGCCATATTCCTTCTTTTTCTTAAAAACAGGAGATGAAATTCCTTTGTGAAAAATACCTTCTCTTGTCAATGTAATTCCTTCCCTCTTTCTGCTGGTTTTATAGAAGCCAGCGAGAGATATGTGCATGTGCACTCCTTCTTCAGGGCTTCCTGACTCCATTTTAGAAGTTTCCTTTATTTATTTTCACACAGTAAAACTTAATTTATGAAAATATGCAGCAGGTTGTATTTGGCCTGTGGGCCACAGTTTGCTGATTCTGTTATAGATGACCATTTTTTAAAAATTAGCTTCTGCCTTATTCTTCTTGTTTCTTTTTGCATCTTATTTTTCTTCCTTAAACAAAAATAGTTTAGTATACACACTGTTCTTTGCTTTAATTTTATTTAAATCACACACACACACAGAAACACACACTAGCACAATACCCTTGCATGATATCTTCCTTATTCTGTTTTAGAACTCTAATATTTCATGTGATGTGCTATAATGTATCAACTGATCTCTTACTGATGGGCATTTGGATCGTCTTCTATGTTTTGAAACTAATAACTGGCTTGTGAGGTGTGTGAGATATATCCTCTCCAGAGTAGAGATATGTAATCTCTAGAAGTAGAATTATTGGACCAAAAAGGAAACCTACCTATAATTCTTTTTAATATTGCAAAATTCTACTTCCTGTCAACCGTACCATTTTGCACTCCCAATATCAAATAAATGCATGTGCTAGTTTTTCCATAGCCTTGCCAACAGACTGTGCTGTCAAATTTTTGAATGTTTGCCAACATGATATATGAGATAGTATTTCAGTGTAGTTTTAATTTTTATTTAACTTACCATGAGTGAAATGGAACATCTTTTTCTAAGGGCCATTAGTTCTATTTCTGTGAACTGTCTGTTGTCTTTGCTCTTTTTTGTTGTTGTTGAGTTTCATCATGTATTTTCAAATTAGAGCCAATGGGCTTCCTAAAAGACTGGATGTGGTATGTGAAAAAATAGATTAAATGTAGCTCTAAGTCTTTGTAAAGATAAAGCTGGTGTGGGGAAAGATGTATTTCGAGCAGAGTCAGGTCATCAGGTCAAAGGAACTGAGATTTCAGTTTTGGCCATTGTTGAGGTGATG
Organism: Taxidea taxus jeffersonii; assembly: GCA_003697995.1. Classification (NCBI taxonomy): domain Eukaryota; kingdom Metazoa; phylum Chordata; class Mammalia; order Carnivora; family Mustelidae; genus Taxidea; species Taxidea taxus. The sequence goes on along the minus strand of ML110308.1, from coordinate 86,536 downwards.
CTGTTCATTAGACGTCCAACTGGAAAAACAGAGAGGCATTTGGACATATGATTCTAGATATTGTAGAGTGGCCTGTGCCAGAGATGGAAGGGTAGGAGTCATTTAGATCAAGATGCTAGTGAATGCCATCAGACTGATGAGATCACAGTGCAACTGTGGAAAAGAGAAAACAAAAACAAACAAGGATTAATTCTGAGTCTTTGGTATTAAGAGAGTTCGAAAGAAGAGGAAGCTCCAATGAAGAATCAGTGATAAGGAAACACCAGCAGAAAGTGGTGCCCTAAAGCCAGATCAAGAATCTGTATCAAAGAGAAATGAGGGACTAAGCCTGGGCATAGGCCAAGAACATGAGGATAGAGAATTTAGCATTGACAAGTTGGAACTTCTGTTCTCCCCAGACTCACTCTGGGCTTCAGTTTGGAGCCCTCTTCTTCCACCCCACAATTTTGCCTGGCTGGCTCTTTGTCACCTTTAAAACTTGTTTGCACAAAAATAAAATAAAATATTAAATTAAATTAATTTAATTTGCACAGTGAAACATTCTCTAGATTCAGAGACAAGCACATGACTATCATTTGCTTTCCCTGCACCCAGAATTCTGCTGCATAGAATTTATTAGTCTCTCTTAAAGCACTTTCTTTTCTTTTCTTTTCTTTTTAAACATATAATGTTATTTATGTTAAATAATGTTATTATGTTAAATAACATATAATGTATTATTTGCTTCAGGTGTATAGGTCTGTATATTATCAGTCTTAAACAATTCAAAGCACATACCCTCCCCAATGTCCATCACCCAGCCACCCTATTCCTCCCTGTCAACCCCCCAGCAACCTTCAGTTTGTTTCCTGAGATTAAGAGCCTCTTATGGTTTGTCTCCCTCCCTGGTCTCATCTTGTTTCATTTTTCCCTACCTACCCCCCACAGCCTCCCGCCCTTCCTCTCAAATTCCTCATATCAGAGAGATAATATGATAATTGTCTTTCTCTGATTGACTTATTTCACTTAACAGAATACACCTCAGTTCCATCTACATCATTGCAAATGACAAGATTTCACCTTTTTTTTTATGACTGCAATGTATTCCATTGCATATATATACCACATCTTTATCCATTCATCTGTTGATGAACATCTAGGCTCTTTCCATAGTTTGGCTATTGTGGACATTGCTGCCATAAACATTCAGGTGCACATGACCCTTTGGATCACTACAGTTGTATCTTTAAGATAAATACCCAGTAGTACAATTGCTGGGTTATAGGGTAGCTCTATTTTCAACTTTTGGGGAAGCCTCCATACTGTTTTCCAGAGTAGCTTCATTAGCTTGCATTCCTACCAACAGTGTAGAAGGGTTCCCCTTCCTCTGCATCCTTGCCAACACCTGTCATTTCCTGACTGGTTAATTTTAGCCATTCTGACTGGTGTAAGGTGATATCTCACTGTGGTTTTGATTTGTATTTTCCTGACCCCGAGTGAGGTGGAGCATTTTTTCATGTATGTGTTGGCCATTTGATGTCTTCTTTGCAGAAGAAATGTCTGTTCATGTCTTCGGCCCGTTTCTTGATTGTATTCTTTGGGTGTTGCGTTTGATAAGTTCTTTATAGATTTTGGAAATTAGCCCTTTATCTGATAGGTTATTTGCAAATATCTTCTCCCATTCTGTCAGTTGTCTTTTGGTTTTGTTGACTGTTTTCTTTGCTGTGCAAAAGCTTTTGATCTTCATGAAGTCTCAATAGTTCCTTTTTGCCCTTGCTTCCCTTGCCTTTGGTGATGTTTCTTGGAAGAAGTTGCTGTGGCTGAGGTCGAAGAGGTTGCTGCCTGTGTTCTCCTCAAGGATTTTGATTGATTCCTGTCTCACATTGAGGTCTTTCATCGATTTTGAGTCTATTTCTGTGTGTGGTGTAAGGAAGTGGTCCAGTTTCATTTTTCTGTATGTGGCTGTCCAATTTTTCCAACACAATTTGTTGAAGAGGCTGTCTTTTTTCCATTGGACATTTTTTCCTGCTTTGTGGAAGATTAGTTGACCATAGAGTTGAGGGTCCATTATTGGGCTCTCTATTCTGTTCCACTAATCTATGTGTCTGTTTTTGTGCCAGTATCATACTGTCTTGATGATGACAGCTTTGTAACACAACTTGAAGTCAGGATTTGTGATGCCACCAACTTTGGTTTTCTTTTTCAACATTCCTCTAGCTATGCGGGGTCTTTTCTGGTTCCATATACATTTTAGGATTCTTTGTTCCATTTCTTGGAAAAACATAGATGTTATTTTGATAGGAATTGCACTGAATGTGTAGATTGCTTTAGGTAGCATAGACATTTTCACAATATTTGTTCTTCCATTTCATGAGCATGGAACATTTTTCCATTTCTTTGTGTCTTCCTCAATTTCTTTTATGAGTACATTATAGTTTTCTGAGTACAGATTCTTTGCCACATTGGTAAAGTTTATTCCTGGTATCTTATGGTTTTGGGTGCAATTGTAAATGGCATCAACTCTTTAATTTCTCTTTCTTCTGTCCTGCTGTTGGTGTATAGAAATGTAACTGATTTCTGTGCATTGATTTTAAGTCCTGACACTTAACTGAATTCCTATATGAGTTCTAGCAGATTTGGAGTAGATTCTTTTGGGTTTTCCACATAAAGTATCATACCATCTACAAAGTGTGAGAGTTTCACTTCTTCTTTGCTGATTCAAATGCCTTTTATATCTTTTTGTTGTCTGATTGCTGAGGCTAGGACTTCTAGTACTATGTTGAATAGCAGTGATGATATTGGACATCCCTGCCGTGTTCCTGACCTCAAGGGAAAAGCTCTCAGTTTCTCTCCATTGAGAATTATATTCTCTGTGGGTTTTCATAGATGGCTTTGATGATATTGAGGTATGGATTCTCTATGCCTACACTGTAAAGAGTTTTGATCAAGAAATGATGCTGTACTTTGTCAAATGCTTTCTTAGCATCTGTTGAGAGTATCATATTATTCTTGTTCTTTCTTTACTAATGCATTGTATCACGTTGATTGATTTGCGAGTGTTGAACCGACCTTGCTGCCCAGGAATAAATCCCACTTGATCATGGTGAATAATCCTTTTAATGCACTGTTGGATCCTATTGGCTAGTATTTTGGTGAGAATTTTTGCATCCATCTTCATCAAGGATATTGGTCTATAATTCTTGTTTTTGATGGGGTATTTGTCTCATTTTGGGATCAAGGTCTTCTTTAACTCTTTGGCAGAATTGCCCTAGGAAGCCATCTGGTCCTGGGCTCATGTTTGTTGGGAGATTTTTGATGACTGCTTCAATCTCCTTACTGGTTGTGGGTCTGTTTAGGTTTTCTATTTCTTCCTGGTTCGGTTTTGGTAGTTTATATGTCTCTAGGAATGAATCCATTTCTTCCAGATTGTCAAATTCACTGATGTATAATTGCTCATAATATGTTCTTGTAGTTGTTTGTATTTCTTTGGTGTTGGTTGTGATCTCTCCTCTTTCATTCATGATTTCATTTATTTGGGTCCTTTCTCTTTTCTTTTTGATAAGTCTGGCCAGGGGGTTATCAATATTGTTAGTTCCTTCAAAGAACCACCTCCTAGTTTTGTCAATCTGTTCTACTGTCCTTTTGGTTTCTATTGATTTCTGCTCTGATATTTATGATTTCTCTTCTCCTGCTGGGTTTAAGCTTTCTTTGCTGTTATTTCTCTAGCTCCTTTAGGTGTAGGTTTAGGTTGTGTACTTGATACCTTTCCTGTTTCTTGAGAAAGGCTTGTATTCCTACATACTTTCCTCTCAGGACTGCCTTTGCTGTGTCCCAAAGATTTTGAATAGTTGTGTTTTCATTTTCATTTGTTTCCATGAATTTTTAATTCATCTTTAATTTCCTGGTTGACCCATTCATTCTTTAGTAGGATGCTCTTTAGCCTCCATGTATTTGAGTTCTTTCCAACTTTCCTCTTGCGGGTGAGTTCTCTTTCAAAGCATTGTGGTCTAAAAACATGCAGGGAATGATCCCAGTCTTTTGGTACTTGTTGAGACCTGATTTGTGACCCAGGATGTGATTTATTATGGAGAATGTTCCATGTGCACTAGAGAAGAATGTGTTTTCTGTTGCTTTGGGATGGAATGTTCTGAATATATCTGTGATGTCCATTTGGTCCAGTGCGTCATTTATAGCCTCTGTTTTCTTGTTGAACTTTTGCTTAGATCATCTGTCCATTTCAGTGAGGGGAGTGTTAAAGTCCCCTACTATTATTATATTATTGTCTCTATGTTTCTTTGGTTTTATTATTAATTGGTTATATAATGGGTTGCTCCTATGTTAGGGGCATAGATATTAACAATTGTTAAATCTTCTTGTTGGACAGACTCTTTAAGTATGTTATGGTGTCCTTCCTCATCTCCTATTATAGTCTTTGGTTTAGAATCTTATATGTCTGATATAAGAATTGCCACCCCAGCTTTATTTTAATGTCCATTAGCATGGTAAATGGTTTTCTACCTTCTCACTTTATATCTGGAGTTGTCTTCAGGTCTAAAATGGGTTTCTTATAGACAGCAAAGCAGTGGGTCTTTTTTAAAATTATTGTTATCCATCCTGGTACCCTGTGTCTTTTTATTGGGGCATTTCACCCATTTACATTTAGGGTAACTGTTGGATGATATGAATTTGGTGCCATTGTATTGCCTGTAAGGTGTCTGTTACTGCATATTGTCTCTGTTCCTTTCTGGACTACTACTTTTAGGCTTTCTCTTTGTTTAGAGGACCCATTTCAATATTTCCTGTAGGACTCATTTGATGTTTGCACATTCCTTTAGTTTTTGTTTGTCCTGGAAGATTTTTATCTCTCCTTCTATTTTCAGTGACAGCCTAGCTAGATATAGTATTTTTGGCAGCATATTTTTCTCATTTAGTGCTCTGAATATATCATGCCAGTCCTTTGCCTTCCAGGTCTCTGTGGATAGGTCTGATGCCAATCTAATATCCCTACTATTTTATGTTACAGACCTCTTGTCCTGAGCTGCTTTCAGAATTTTCTCTTTGTCACTGAGAACTGTAAGTTTTGCTATTAGATGACGGGGTGTGGACCTATTTTTATTGATTTTTAAGAGGGGTTCTCTGCTTCCTGGATTTTGATGCTTGTTCCCATTGCCATATTAGGGAAATTCTCTGCTATGATTTGCTCCAAATCTGCCTCTCTTCCTCTTTCTTCTTCTTCTTCTGGGATCCCAATTCTTCTAATATTGTTTTTTCTTATGGTATCACTTATCTAATATTGTTTTTTCTTATGGTATCACTTATCTCTCGAATTCTCCCTTCATGGTCCAGTAGTTGTTTATGTCTCTTTTTCTCAACTTCTTTATTCTCCATCATTTGGCCTTCTATTTCACTAATTGTCTCTTCTGCCTCATTTATTCTAGCAGTAAGAGGCTCCATTTTTAATTGCACCTCATTAATAGCTTTTTTAAAATCTCAACTCAGTTAGATTTTAGTTCTTTTATTTCTCCAGATAGGGATTTCGTTTCTTCAGAAAGGGATTCTCTAGTATCCCCCATGCTTTTTTGAGCCCAGCTATCACCTTGGTAATCATCATTCTCAAGTTTAGTTCTGACATCTTACTAATGTCTGTATTGATTTGTTCCCTAGGTGTTGGTACTGCCTCTTGTTCCTTTTATTGTAGTGAGTTTTTCCGCCTTGTCATTTTATCCAGATCAGAATAGATGAATGAGAGAACAAAATAGTAAAAGGGTAACAATGACCCCAGAAAAATATACACTAACCAAATCAGAAGAGACTTGAAACCAGGGAGTGGGGGGAGATATTAGTGGGGGGGGTTATATATATAATTAGACTGGTGAATAGAACAGAGCCACACACTTGATTTTGGGTGTATTTTTGTCTGTTAGAAGAAACTGCCTCTGAAATTTTTAAAGAAAGAAAAACTTTATATATACAAAAATAAGGGTAAACATGATGAAGGGATGCAATATGACTGAAAGATGAAAATTTTAAAAAAAGATTCTAAAAAAGGAATTGATAAGAAGTTGGTTGAAAAAAGGAAAAAAAAAAAAAAGAAGAAGGAAGCTGATCAGGCTGGAAACTACAAGAAAGCCAGGTGCTAGATTTAGAGTATATTTTGATCTGTTAGAAGAAAAAGAAACTATATCCAAAAATTTTAAAGAAAGAAAAACCTATATGTATACAAAAAATGAGGTTAAATACAATGAAGGGATAGAATATGACTATAACAATGAAAATTTTAAAAGATTTTTTAAGAAAAATCTTAAAAAATATTTTAAGATCTTTTTAAGATCTTTTTTTGAGATCTTAAAAAGATCTTGTCTTTGTTAAGATCTTAAGATCTTGTCAATAAAATATTGACAAGATATTGACAAGATAAAATAGTTTTTATAGTTTTATAGGCAAGATAAAATAGTTTAAAAGGGTTAAAATAGGAAAGAGGAAAAAATTTTACAAATAGAGTGAGAAAAAAATAAAATTAAAAAAATTTAACTTAAAATTTTGCAAATAGAGTAAGAAAAAAATTTTAAAAATTTAACTTTGAAGATAAAAAGCCATGAATTCTATGTGTTGATTCCCGTACCTCTGGAGTTCCACAGTTCTCATTGATCGGTGAACTTGGTATTGGCTGGATATTCTTGCTAATCTTCTGGGGGAGGGGCCTGTTGTAGTGATTCCCAAATGTCTTTGCCCCAGGTGAGATTACACCACCCTTGCCAGGGGCCAGGTTAAGTAATCTGCTTGGTTTTGCTCTTGGTTGTTTTTTTCCCCTGAATGTTTTCCGTATAGCTTTAGAGGACAGGAATGAAGATGGCAGCCTTCCAATCTCTGGCCCCATAAGAGCTGAGAGCTTGGGGCCTCATTCTTCTGTGAGCCCTCAGAGAAAAGCAATCACTTGGTCTCCCTAGTCTCCAGCTGCATTCTGTGCTCACCTGGCCAGTGACTGAGTCTTTCTATCTCTGGCATTCAGTTCTGTATGGAGTCTCCAAACCCAGCAGATTCCTGCAGCACACTTCTGTGACACTCCTCCCAGAGGAGGAAGAAGAGGGTCTCCCCAGATCTGCCACTTGTGGGGTCCCTGCTCAGAAAGCAATGGTCCAACTGTGTCTTGGATCACAGTTTAAGGAAACCCAGAGCTAAGAGCCCACTCCTTGGCTTCTCTTCAGCCTGCTTCCCTGTTTTGATACCTGGGAGCTCTGCCACACTCAGACACCCCTGGTCTTTTGTAATCCCATGGGCCCTGAGACTATACTGTCTCCATGAGCGTTCCACCCCTCTCCACCTCATCACCCCCAGTTAGCCTCTGAAGCAATGAATGTCCCTCAGTGAAGCAGACTTCTGAAAGTTCTGATTTTGTGCTCCACACCTCTACCACTCCTTCCTCCCACAAGGTCTATCTTCCCATATATTGCCTTGGATTCACTTCCATGCACGTCCTAACTTCAAGAAAGGGGTTCTTTTTCTGTTCCTAGAATTGCTGCTTTTCTTCTCTTTGATCTCCTGTTGAGTTTGTAGGTGTTCAGAATGGTTTGATAACTATGTAGCTGAACTCCTGGGACCTGGTGATATTTAGGTCTCCTACTCCTGCACTATCTTTCTCTTAACATTAGAATAGAAATTCCCTGAGGGCAGGTGCCATCTATATCTTTTTTTCCTTTTTTTTTTTTTTTTTGCAACTGAATTACAAGGTGCATTTGTAGTTAAGGAAGTACTCAGCAAATATTAAAATATTATTTGAATAAGTGCCATTATATCTATATGTCCTTTCCTATGCCATCAGCACATGTGTACATTACTTGAGTACCCTCTCTTATATTTATTTATTTAATATTTTTAAGGCCTATTTTCCATAAGTAAAAATTATACATACCTGATGTTTTAATGATGGTGATATGATGCCATTTTGGGGTGAGTTGTTAATGGGGTTATTGATAGCTATACACCACAGATGGAAAATGATGATTTAAAAATTAAAAACAGGTGTCAGGAGATGAGTAAATCTCCTGTACACCGCTCATTTTGAACATAAGTAAGCATCTTTCTAAGAAAAGTCTTGTTAAATCTCTGGAGGAAAAAAAGAAAAGAATTGCTCCATGGTCTATAAGAACTATTTTTTTAGAAAGATTTTATTTATTTGAGAAAGAGTGTGTGAGAGAGGGATTGAGAGAACAAGTGGGGGAAGTGGCAGAGGGAGAAACAGACTCCCCAAGGAGTGGGGAGCCTGACTTGGAACTCTGTCCCAGGACTCTGAGATAATGACCTGAGCCAAAGGCAGGTGGCTTAACTGACTGAGCCACTCTGGCACCCCTAAAAGAACTATTAATGAAGGGTAAAGCACATACTTTGAAAATCAGACTTATTTGATTTAAGCATTGCCCTGTTTGTAAATGGGGAAAAAAAAATGGCACCATGATCTTCCAAGGAGTGGAATCTGACCACTTAAGGGGTTATAACACATTAATTTTTAATTAAAAAATCAAATAATCTAAAAATTCCCAACTGTGACTGTTGGTAGAGTCCTGTTTGAGGGAGTACTAGGGAGGATAGAGATGGAGAAATGTATGAAAGCAAGACATACTATTTAGAAAATGCCACGGGGCTTCAGAAGAAAGAGGACACATTAATACTGAGTGGGGTGGGAAAGAGTATGAATTCTATAATTTAATTTTTAAGATTGATGGGCTGGCATCAGTAATGAGTGACCTATGCAGTTATGCAGGGGCCCTCACTTGGAAGGACCCCATGCTTAGTTTATTGCTATTGCACCTTGAAATTCTCAGCAATACTTGAATACAGGGCCCTACATTTTCATTTTGCACTGGGCCTCACAAATTTTGTGACCAATCTTGAAGACATATCATTGTGGGAAGGATCACTGTAGAAAAATCAAGAAAATAACACAAGCACAAGATTATTAGGGGTCTGAGTTCAATTTTAAGCAAAAGTGCTTTTCAAAAGAAAAGGAATTAGGTTAGGCATGAACTTGAACAGCACAGTACAACTCATTTCTCTTCACTCTCCTCTGTCACCTGTCCTTACAGATGCTAACTCATTAGTTCTAAAAAAGAAATGCTAAGCTTGTGAAGTTGCAATTTATAACATCTCCATATATCTATCTATATGTACTTTAATTACTGGGTTCTGATTTGCACAACTTGATCAATGCTGCAATGCTAATGTCTTAAGGACCCAAGATCCATTTCATCATGAGTTAGTTATGCAAATTGAATTTTAAAAAAGCAGAGGAAGAGAAAGGGAGAAGGAAAACAGGAACAAAGCCCCAGTATCCTGTATTGATTGCTTGCTATAGCTCTCTTTTATCATATCCTACCCAGGTAGCCTTGTGACCTCCTGACTCTCCAAGACAATACCTTTGATGTCTTCAACCAGGCTCCTAAGTGTTCATTAGTAATAGTGTATTGTTAGAACTACCATTCTGTGGCTACTATCTACAATCAAAACATGTTTGAATACTATTTATCTTGAACATAAATGTCAGACAGTGAAGAAATGAGTGAATAGATCATACTATTATTCTTACATGAAATATGACCAATATTGTTGATTTTAGTAAGAAATGCCCAGTGTGGTTATGACAGAATCATTGTTCAGTAGGGGCTCATTTTAAAATATAAATGATTTTAAGTAGGTTGCATTAACTTCAGATAAATATTCTCAGTAATAGTAGCATATCATTCAGATAATCATTCACACAGTTGTCATAAAATAAACCTAACCAGTTTCTTGTTAAAAAACAAAAACAAACAAACAAAAAAAAACCCTAGGGTACCTGGGTGGCTCAGTGGGTTAAAGCCTCTGCCTTCGGCTCAGGTCATGACTCCAGGGTCCTGGGATGGAGCCCCGCATCGGGCTCTCTGCTCAGCAGGGAGCCCGCTTTCCTCTCTCTCTGCCTGCCTCTCTGCCTGTTTGTGATCTCTGTCTGTCAAAAAAAAAAAAATTAAAAAAAAACAACCCTGAGGTTTATAGCAGCATTCTCAACAATAGTCAAATTATGGAAGGAGCCCAAATGTTCATCAACTGATGAATGGATAAAAAATGTGGTGTGTATATATGTATATGTGTATATATGTGTATACATGTGTATATAATGGACTATTACTCAGCCAGAAAAAAAGAATGAAGTCTTCCCATTTATAATGATGTGGATGGAGCTAGAGAATATTATGCTAAGGAAAACAAGTCAGTCAGAGAAAGACAAATAACATATGGTTTCACTCATATGTGGAATTTAAGAAACAAAGCTGATGAACATGGCAGGGGCAGAAAAAGAGAGAGGCAGACCATAAAACAGACTCTTAATTATAGAGAACAAACTGAGGGTTGCTGGCAGGGAGGTGGGCGAGGGGATGGTCTAAGTGGGTGATGGGTATTAAGGAGGGCAGGCACTTGTTTTGATGAGTTCTGGGTGTTGTATATAAGCGATGAATCACTAACGTCTACACCGAAACTAATATTACACTGTATGTTAACTAACTGGAATTTAAATAAAAACTTGAAAAAAGAAAAAGATTTGAAAAAAAAATCATATGTAGTCCACCGATCTTTTAAAAAGAGCAAAAGCAGCGGCTCCTGGGTGGCTCAGTGGGTTAAAGCCTCTGCTTTCGGCTCAGGTCATGATCCCAGGGTCTTGGGATTGAGCCCTGCATGGGGCTCTCTGCTCAGCAGGGAGCCTGCTTCCCTCCCCCCTCTCTGTCTGCCTCTCTGCCTACTTGTGATCTCTGTCTCTCAAATAAATAAATAAAATCTTTAAAAAAAAAAAAAGAGCAAAAGCAGTTCTATGGAGAATGGTAGTCTTTAAACAAGTGATACTGGAACAATATGCAAAGAAAAAAAAAATGAAACCACACACTGACCTTTTGTCTTTCATAAACATTAGCTCAAAATGGATAATATGCATAAGTGTAAAACACAAAACTATGAAACTTCTGGAAGATAAAACAGAAAAATCTAGATGACATTGGGTTGGTAACGCGTTGCTAGATTCACTACCAAAGCATAACCCATGAAAGAAAGAAGTGGTGAATTGAACTTAATTAAAATTTAAAACTGCTTGGTGGAGGACACTGTTAACAGAATGAAAAGGCAAGCCACAGATTGGGAGAAAATATTTCCAAAACACATATCTGATACAGAACTTGTATCTGAAATACGCAAGGAATTCTTGAAACTCAATAATAGGAAAACAATCTAACTAAAGAATGAGCAAAATAACTCAAGATACCTCTTGAGATATTTTGATATGGAAATGGAAAACAAGCATATGAAAGGATGATCAACATCATATGTCATTGGGGAATGCAAATTAAACAGTAATATACTACTACACACCTTTTAGAATGGCTAAAATCCAAAACACAGACAACACCAAATGTTGGCAAGGATGTGAGCAGCAGAACTCTCATTTGTTGCTGGTGGGAATGCAGAATGGTACAAACTGGAAGACAGTTTGACGGTTTCTTTTAATACTTAACATAGTTTCACCATATGACAAAGCAATCATGCCTGTAGGTATTTACCCATAGGAGTTGAAAACTTATGTCCATGTAAAGACTTGTATATAAATGTTTAGAATAGCTTTATTCATAATTTCCCCAAATGAAGAGCAACCAAGATGCCCTTCAATAGGCGAATAAAAAAACTGTGGGTGTACATTGTATGGTACATCCATACGATGGAATGCTATTCCATGATAAGAAATAAGACACAGTTTCTTGATATAGCCACAAAAAGACAAGGAGAAGCCTTCAATGCATATTACTAATGAGGGGAACCAGTTTGAAAGGGCGATATTAAAAATGATTTGAACTATATGATATTTTGAAAAAAGACAAAATTCTGGTGTAAGTAAGAAGATCAGTGGTCACAGTTCAGGAAGGAGAGGGCAGGTAGGGGGATGAATAGGCAGAGTAATGGGGATTTTCAGTGCAGTAAAACTATTAAGATACTGTAAATGTGGATATGTGACATTTTGTATTTGGCAAAACCCATAGAACAGACAATAGCAAGAATGAATCTTAATGCAAACTATGGACTTAGGGGCACCTGGGTGGCTCAGTGGGTTAAAGCCTCTCAGGTCATGATCCCAGGGTCCTGGGATCTACCCCAAATCAGGCTCTCTGCTCAGCAGGGAGCCTGCTTCCCCCTCTCCCTCTGCCTGCCTCTCTGCCTGCTTGTGATCTCTCTCTCTGTCACATAAATAAATAAAATCTTAGAGGCACCTGGGTGGCTCAGTGGGTTAAAGCCTCTGCCTTCAGCTCAGGTCATGATCCCGGGGTCCTGGGATTGAGCCCCACATTGGGCTCTTCGCTCTGCGGGGAGCCTGCTTCCCCTTCTCTCTCTCTGCCTGCCTCTCTGCCTACTTGTGATCTCTGTCTGTCAAATAAATAAATAAAAATCTTTAAAAAATAAATAAAATCTTAAATATATATATATATAAATATATATGTGATATATATATTTATTTGTTTATTCATTAATTATAAGAAATGTGCCACACTAATGCAGGGTGTTAATAATAGGAGAAAGTGTTCAGGGGGTTGAGAAGGAGAAGGCATATATGGGAACTCTTCTGTACTTCTACTTAATTTTTTTTATTTTTTTATTTTTTTTCTTCCTACTTAATTTTTCTATAAACCTTAAACTTCTCTATGAGAGAAGGATCTCTTTATTAAAGAAATAATCACGGCAGTCTTCAAAGAAAGGATACTTCCTCAGGTTAATTATTTAGACTAACCATCATGGTTTTTAGTGAACGTAATATTACATTTAATTAAAAATATATATACTTTTAGGAATGGAAAATATAGGGGCACCTGGGTGGCTCAGCTGTTAAGCATCTGCCTTCAGCCCAGGTCATGATCCCAGAGTCCTGGGACTGAGCCCCACACATCAGCCTCCCTGCTCAGTGGAAAGCCTGCTTCTCCCTCTCCAGCTCCCCCTGCAGTATTCCCTCTCTGTCTCTTTCTGTCAAATAACTAAATAAAATCTTTTAAAAAAGGAAGGGAGGAAGGAAAAAAGAAAGAATTGATTCCATACTAACTTTTAGTCTGATTAGTCTGATAGTCTGATTCCATACTAACCTTTTACAGTAGTTACATTAGTTAGGTTCAGTTATCTCCCTGAGCTTTACTTCCCAGATAGTCAAGAAGATAGTGATGCCAGAGGGCTTTTCCCAGGCTTCAGAAGAGACCTCATGGAGAATTTGTCCAATTTAGGAATTTGCCTTTCAGGCTCAGAAAAAAATGAAGAGGTGACAATTGCTCCTCTGAGAGGGAGGTGTAAATGCACACAACACCTCTATCATTAAGAAAAGGAAATAATCACTTAGAGTTTGGAACATTCAAAGTCTTTATGCAGGCTCATTTTCTTCTTAAAAGGTAGACCTACAGAAAACTAGGTCATTATCAGAAGGTTTCTTGGAGGGTATCAGCTTAATCAGACCAGAGAATTCCACAAATAAAAGGTTTAACAGTGTCAGGAAAGAGTGCCCTAACTCCTCTACCTCACATTGGGAATGGCCTTTCCATGGCACTCAAGGCCCTTGAGTGGAGTGAGGGTTTCCATTACTATAATGGCTGTGTCCATGTTTGTTTGGCAGTCATCTTTTCTCCACATTTGCATAGATCTCCAAACCTCCTTTTGAGCAATATATTAATTTCTTAGGTGGGTGACCATATCTTCAACCAGGAAGAAGAGTCGCTAAGAGAATTTTAACTCCCTTAGAGCCTCTCTAAGGGTGCTTTTGTGTGTCAAGGCCCTTACAATCTCTGCGCTGATAGAGTTGTGTTTTAGTACATGTTCCCCCATTTGACTACTTGGATTCAAACTTGGCTCCACTTCTCTACCACTCACCTGTCCAACAATTTGACCTTAAGCAATTTGCTTAACTGCCTTAAACCTTAGTTTGCTTACCATTATTGATGGTAGTAACAATGACTATTTTATATTAATTTTTATAAAAAATGAGCAATATTATGCAAATAGAGCATACAGCTCCTTTCTGACATCAGTTAAATACTCAGTAAGTATTATTTATTTTTATTCCTATAGAACAAATTTATTTCCAAATTTTTAGTCATATGTTGCCTTTGTCTTCAAGTATTGGATCAAATATATGACTATATTCCTTGCAGGAAAAAATGTCTTGGGCATCATTCTTTGTTTGTCTGGAATCAGCATTTAGACTTTGGGGTGCCAGCACTCTCTCTGGGGTGCCAAGATTCTCCCTCTGGTTTAGAGTAAACTATGTTGAGTCACATGCTACCAAATAAGAATCAAGTAATACACTGAAGTGCCCCTGCCCACAGTAAATAAATGCACAACTTTGGCACCATGCTACAGAAATAAGATGAGCAAGGTGAGCAAGTCCAAAAGAACTTGGAAATGGGAGGATGAAGATGAGAATGAAGCTGGTGGAAGATACAAGTGAGTACAGATCAGCATCTGAAGTTTAGATCAAACCATGCCTGAGAGTGTTGGGCTTTCCACTTAGATGAACCAACACTATTTCTTTTCTTAAACTCATTTGGGTTGGATTTTTGTTACTTGCAAACTAAAGTTTCTTAGCTGCTGCAGCTTATGGCAGGGGCCTTTTACATATTTATTTATTTATTTATTTATTTATTTATTTAAAAAAAATTTTTTTAAGACTCATGAGAGAATACATAACAACAGTTAGTAAACTGATGAAAATGGAATGACATACATAATAATGCAACACTTTTTCTATGCATTTTTGCACCACCATCATTTTAAAATATAATCCTTACCACCGGAACATTATGAATTAAGCAAGAAAGAAGAGATGCAATGTTGCTGTCTCTCACAAAACAATTGTAGCACTACTGTTTTTCCTCCTCGTCAAGAGACCACTGAGCTAAAAAAACAAGCTGAGGAGTCTCTTGTGTAGCTACTTCCAACTCCGCTCTAAGAAAGCAGTCCCCTGAATGTGGGAAGAGGTGAAGAGGCTAGACCACATGGCAGCAAAATTCCTGTCACAGAGCATTATACCTCTGCCTCCTGGTACCTTAGTCTGCTTATGGATTTCACATCCCTTGAGAAAGCAAGTAGATGGATCCTATACACTTGAGAGGAAATAAAATCCACTTTGAACAAGAGCTCCACTGATTATATAAAATTATTTCTTACATTATGTTTCCCACAAGATCTGTTTCCAGTTCCTATGGAAAAGGGACAGTATGTGTGCATTTCAATAAGCCTCAACCAATACCTCTCTGGTATGATGACTCACCAGAATTATTTTGTGGTTTGATTAAATCTGTATGGAGATTTTAAATAATCACTACTAATAGTTGTAAATATTTATTTTAAATATATAACAAAGTGGTGGGAAAATATATATGATATTTCTAGGTACACTTCTAGTTTCTTAAAAATGAATTTAATTTTTTTCTGTTACTAAATGTAAAACTTTTTAAAATTTTGAATATTTTTTATTCTATGGTATTATCTTCATTTGTTTGTCTATAAAGAAGAAATGCTTAGAGAGGCCATTGTGAATCTGAATAATAGAATTCCATGGCTCATTTTCATTCACCAGTATCAATGCTCTATTTATAATTTTTGGATCAGGACAATTGTATTAACCTAACAGCCTTTCTTTAAAAGACTTATTAAATTATATTTCATATATACTTGGATATCTGCTTATATATTTATTATAACATATATGTTATACAAGTATTTATGTTTTATATATTTATATGTAGGTTTAATAACATATAACAAGTAACATATATGTTATACAAGTATATAAAAATAAATAACGTTATACAAGTATGTATGTATTGTATATATATTATATTTGGGTTTAATAAATATATTTAATATATATGTGTATATATCATCTTTTCATTTCTATCAATAATTTTATTTGTATATATACATATATATGCATATATATATCAACCCCAGTTAGATAAGCTGTTCTGTCCAGTTTTACTCCTATTAAATATTTTCCACTTAAAAAATACTAAAGTTTGAATTTAAAATGTACCCTGAAGCATTAGCACTCTCAAGTAAAAAAAAAGCCTCAAAGGGTGGTCAGACCAGGAGTCCATAAAAAGAGTAGTCAATGGTAAAAATTTTCCTGGAAGTTGCTTAGGTAGAAAAGCATGTAGGACTGACAGAAGAATGTTTGAGTGAAAGTCCTCTATCTCTTTTTTTCTAGTCCTTTTCATTCTTCCTTCGTCCTTGCCATGAAGGTCCCCATGCTGAAACTGGCCTTTAGTAAGCACCTAGTAGTGCTTCTTGCTATAGCCTTAAACTTCTCTTTTTCCTGTTAAAATCTAATTATCCTGTATTCTTCCCTAAGAACCTTGCAAGAAAACCTATGTGATAGCATCTCCAATTAATTAGCTTATATAATTGTGTTAATAGCTTAGGATTTTGTTTGTTTTTTTTTCTTATTTTGAAAATTGTCTGCTGGGAGTATTTGTTTTTCAAAAGAAGACTCCTAGAGACTTGAAGACAATACCATAGATTAAATCATAGCTGGTAAGAATTTATGAGGCCTGGGAGAGAGATATATTATGAAAGCTTATGGGGAAGAAATCTTTTATATCATTTCTCAAATTGTCCCAGATAGATGGCCCCTTCTCCGTTCACACATAAGATAGATCCTAATTCAAAACTGCTAAACCTTTTTGATGGTGTTACTCACATCATGAAGTCTCCATAATGTTAAAAAAAGAAAGAAAGAAAGAAAGAAAATTAAAAAAAAGAAAAGTAGGAAATAGAATGTGAAAAGATGAATAATATTTCTGTCTTTCACGGGAATTCATAGCTCAGATATAGGGTCACTGAGACTTCAAACCTAGCACATTAGTAACAGCACAAGACAAACGAAATACAAAATGGACATGACAAATTTGATTTATTCTAGGCAGAGATTTACCAACTGAGGGATAGCTATTGTGATATGAAATTATAAATGCCACCATCACATGCTGGAGAGGATAAACAGTCTCTTATTCACTTTGAGTTTTCCATGTCTAAATTTAAACTGGAAAAATGCTTTCCACTTATGTGCATTTAAAGGTTAAATCCTATGACCAAGATGAAAATAAGCACCCAAAAAACGGAGTTTGATTTAAGTAGTGCTGCTAAACCTTCTCCTTGTCATGCCAATAGAAGTGATTCATTGATTGGTTGCGAGTCAAGACGTTTGATCATTATCAGATTATTTATTTTTTGATTAAACCCTTTTCTGCCTCATGCAAGACCAGGCTCATTTAAATGAGGTTAAGGAATTAGCTGGTTCCTTTATGTGTTAAACAGTTTGCCTCTTTCAGAAACTTTCTTTCCATCAGGTGCTTGCACTTGGATAAATTTTAATATGTTCCTTAAGGAAATATAAAGAGGGGGTTGCTAAAAATGTTAGTGGAAAAATCAGTATTTAAATTTTCTTCAAATGTTTAGTAGGCCTCTAAGGTATTATAGTTCTCTGTGGAAATATTTAACTTCTATTCTCAATTTTGGGTGACTAATTTTCTTCATGAAAGAAATGGAATCTTTGTTGCGCTATGCAAAATATGCTTAACTTTCATTGTTGACATTTCCACTGATGGAATAATTAGTGTAATTACTAGGATTATCCTGGTATGGCTAAATGGACTTAAAGTTCATAAAATGAGCAACATTTTCTTCAAAAGTTCAAAACTTTTAAAAGGATTTGTCCTATAAAATGTTTATTGTGGCCAATCACAGTTAATCAATAATATCCTTAAAACTGTACAACTGAGAAAAGAAATAAACAAATAAAATATTTTGACTTAGGTCTTTATAAAATTGTCAGCAATTAGAACTTCAGTCAATATGATTTAGTCATGAAATATGTTAAATATGCACACTAGAAATTAAAGCACACATAGTCTCTTTCTGACAAAGAATTTGATGGGATTAGTGGAACACATGAACACATTGCTTTAGCTATTATTCTTATGGTCAAAATAATAGGAACCAAAAAAAAAAACTAATTTAAAAGCAACAAGTATAATTTATTGGCTGATCCAGTCCAGGAAAAAGTTGAACAAGCAGTCCAAGGGAAAATGCAGGTGTGCTGCTTGCTGCCAATATACCCCAAACCAGGAAATCGGATGTCATTGGTATCCTCTTGGCCTCTTAGCTCTACTGTTTTCTGTCACTACAGACCAGCTTTGTCCAGAGGGCAGTGTTAGAAATGAAACCTTTCTAGCTAGTAACAACAGAAAGATATTTATTACATTTATTAAAAGTGCATGGGTTCTTAGGGAAACTGAAAAAATGGAACCTTGGCTGAATTTCCAGGAACATCTTCCAAAGGTACATTACAGAACTAAACCATAAAGGGCATTGTGCTTCTGTCCTTACTGAGAAGTTCCCAACAAAACTGGAGGTCATCAGGAAAGCTGTTGATTGCAGAACCTTCTGCCTCTGCTCTACTCCATGCTAATAAAACCTATGTCTCATACCATGACTCTTCCCCCAGAAATTCAATTTTGAAACTATGTCTTATCCAAGTACACTTTATTAGCCAAGTCCTACCTAGAACCCTAGCTGAAAGGAAGTCTGCAAAAGTAGTTTTAGCCCATCATCTTCGGTAGTATAAGAAGGCATTCCAGAAGGAGATTGAAATGGATAAACAATATTGAGTAATACACAGTACACACCATAATCATGAAATATGCCTAGGATGTCTTGGGTTTATAGTTTAAAGATTTAATTATTAGAAAAAGATTGACTTAATGCTCTTAGAAGTTTTAAAATTCCCAGGGAAGAGCCTCAGAATTTACCTCTTCTTCCATTGATACGAGCTCTAGACTAACTCTGTTCAGTGAGAAGGGTCACCTGTATAAAATGCTTATTCTTATGGTGATGATGTTGATAGGAACCATAGTTTCTGGAAAAGGAGTGCTGGACCAATAATCTTACATGTGTTCCTTGTATGTTCATGTGTGTATATGTATGTATGACTTTATATCTGTATATGTACATGAATATATATTTGGGTATCTAAATTCAAATTTACTATAGTGAATAATAAATGCTAAGTAAGTGACAATGTTACAGAAATTTGGAGGTCAGAGATGATACAAAAGTTATAGAAGAATGTTTTCTGCTGCTGAGACTTCAAGTTAAACATTTCTCCGGCAATGGTCAGAATAGCAAAGGCGCAATTTGGGGATCATAACTGACTTTTCCTAGGGGCAGAGAGGAGGGGAGGAATTTTGAAAAGGAAAATATGAAGCCAGATTGTACTAACCCTTGAACTACTGGGAAACTTGGTGATGGTTTCTAAGTAATGTATTATTCATGAAGGCAGTAAACAGTTTTTTTTTTTTAAAGATTTTTATTTATTTATTTGACAGACAGAGATCACAAGTAGGCAGAGAGGCAGGCAGAGAGAGAGAGAGAGAGAGAGAGAGAGGAGGAAGCAGGCTCCCTGCTGAGCAGAAGTGGGGCCCAATCCCAGGACCCTGGGATCATGACCCGAGCCGAAGGCAGAGACTTTAACCCACTGAGCTACACAGGCACCCCAGTAAACAGTTTTTTTGAAGGTTAATCTAGTGGTGGTATGAAAGGCAAGTTTTTGGGGAAAAAAAAAAGATACAGAAAGACTAGAAAGGAGAATGGCACAAAAATTTATTTTAGGGATAAATTGATACGGTTAAACTAAGATGGTGCAAATTGTGTTTTTTATCAAAAATTTTAAATGTATAATATTTCTTATTTCACATTATTTGGAAAATATATAAAACTTGAGTTAAAAGAACACGAAAACATCAAAACAAAACTTGTTTTTCTTTAAAAGATTTTATTTATTTATTTGACAGAGAAATCACAAGTAGGCAGAGAGACAGGCAGAGAAGGTGGGGTGGGGGTGCAGGCTTCCTGCTGAGCAGAGAGCCCAATGTGGGGCTTAATCCCAGGACCCTGAGATCATGACCTGAGCTGAAGGCAGAGGCTTAACCCACTGAGCCACCCAGGTGCCCCAAAACAAAACTTATTTTTAAATGCAACAATGTTCTATATTGCTACATATACTTAATAAAATGGTATGTTTAAGTTTGGAAAGCCATGGAGAGTTAGATAAGCCTAATGTGCAAAGCTAAATTATACAGGTTAAATTACTGAACAGGAGCTAACAGAGCTTCCAATTAGAGAAAGAGGTAAGCAGAGTCCCTAGAAATGGGTTAGGCAATCAGTATTCCAATTTTCCATTTCCAAGGAAAGCAGGTTTAGAAGATGCATGAAGTGTCATAATTTGTGACTTATTTTGCCTGGCATCAGAGGGAAGACTTGAAAGGCTCACATTTCCTAAGGGGAAAAAAAAAAAGGCTAATTAGATAAAGAAGACATGGAAGTAAATCACAATGTTCTAAAAGTCTTGGTAACTATTCCCATTACTTGCTTTTTCATTTCTGCATAAAGGGACTTGTGTTAAGATGACTTTACCCTCAAATAAATCCTAAACATATTTCCTTCTTCATTTTATCTAGATATTCACCATTCAAATGATTGCTTGTGTTTTAGGGAGAGCTTGGTATGCAAAAAACAGAGATTGCTGACAGAGAAATTATTCTTCTTTCTTGCTTGACTACCTTAAATTTGCTTTCCTGATTACAGGAATTAAAATTCAAGATGATTTTTAACAGTCATTTTAATTGTGTTTTGCCACTCTTGCCTTGTAAACTAGAGTATTGGTCTGAAATAAGAGGATTTATAATAGCCATGTTTCTCTGCTTTCTTAAAAGGATACACATGAACAATCAATACACAGTAATAAAATGCAACACTTGAGCTGTGAATTTTTCAGATTCAAATTTCACTGGGAGCAAAAACAAGGAAAGTTTCCTATCCATGCATGTCTATAAAATAGACATGGTGGTATATTATATAGAAATCTTTCTAAATTCCCATGGGCCAAGACTTTGGCTTGTTTACAAGTAATTACTCTTCAAGTTAATTCTGTGGCTCTATATCTGTGTCATTCACTTGACCTTCATTGAAAGTATGCCTTATTCTGAGTTGGATTATTTTAAGTTTATAACTACAAGTTCTTACAGTTTTATTCTAATATCCATGATCTTTAAAAGAGTATATGGAAAAGTTACATGCCTTTCTTTTCAATATTACTCCCATAGAAAAGATATCAGAATGCTTTTCAGTGAAAGAAATGATTCACCTTTAAGTGAAATGTTAACTGGTGCCTATGAAAAGGCAACCCCATATGCCCATGATTTGCTACTTTATGGGATCTATTGATGACAAATTGCCCTTTATTTATATCAGAATGCTGTTCTTTTTTTTTTCTTTCCTCCCAAAATAAATTTTAAATTACAGTCATGGCCTCTGATATTAAATGTAATTCAGCACCAGAAAGAATAATTCTTATTCTTTTCTTTCTTTAGCTTAGTTCAGAATATAAATTGGTGGAGGCTTAAAGCCTCTATTTCAATTGGCTTTGCTTATTCTCAGCATAACCTTGAAATAAATTTATTGTTTTTCATTTATATTTAAGGTCACATGAAAGATACGTTAGGATCTATTGTGTTGGTTGTAACTACCAATAAAATATTCACCACAGTCTGGGGAGTACCTAGTACCTAATCAAACAGTATGAAACATAATCTCTTTCAGAGGTTACAGTTTTTGCACTATATATATATCCATACCAGAAAATAATGTATCTGCACAGCTGAAGTTTATGTGATAGAAGATAATAGAATGATATTACAGTTCAGGAATTCTTTTAGCTGAGCTGCTTGGTAAATTGGGGAGCTGCAGTATTTTAATGAATAATATTCATTAAATGAATATGTTAAAAGAAAAATGCTTTCACTAATAAAAAACTAGGACATTTCTTTTCATCTACATCATGAATACAAATATTTTTAGATCTAAATTGTCTAACGTGAGTGAAGCAAAATCAGTAGCTAAATACCTTCTACTTATTACTTCCTTAATATTACTTCTGTAACCCACTGACCAATTAATACATAAATCCAATTAATTTTCCTCAGAAGATTTCTAACCTTTGAAATAATATTTTACATATATTTTATATGCAAAATTTCACCAATATTTATAGTACAGTTTGATATGTTTTAACAGCTATATACAGTACTATAACTCCCACCATAATCATGATGTAGAATATTTTCATCATCACAAAAAATTCCCTTGTGTTTGTTTGTATTAATTACTTCCATAATTCCCTGTCCCTAGTACCCACTTACCTGTTTTCTAGCTCTTAAGTTTTAGAGTTTGCTTTTCTATAATGTCATATATAAGTAGAATCATATATACGTAGGCTTGTGTTCTTGGCTTCTTAAAATTAATGCTTTTGAGGTTTATTCATGTTGTATATGTCAGCAATTTGTTCTTTTTTTTTTTTTTATCCTGAGAGTTACTCCATTGTTGGATATACATTTTCATTTCAGATTTGAATAGAAGTGGTAATCGTGTATATTCTTGCCTTGTTTCTGGTCTTAGTATAGAGCCTGCTATTAGTTTTTAGATGTCCTTATTTGGCTGAGGAAATTCCCTTCTACTTCTAGTGTACTGAGGGCTTTCATCATGAATGGATATGGGATTTTGACAAGTACTTTTCCCACATCTGTTGAAATGATGATAAGCATTTTCTTCTTTGTTTTTTGATATGGTGAATTGCATTCATTCCTGGATTAAATCTTACTTGTTTATGATTTCTTCCTATTTTTGATATTGCTATGTACATTTGCTAAAATATTGTTGTATATTTTTAGATCTGTGCTTAAGAGGTATATTTGTAATTTTTTCTTCTTGTAATGTCTTGGGGGTTTGTTATCAGAGTAATGCTGGCCTCCAGGTTTTAAATGGAAGCAAAACAATTGTCCTTAGAACTTTCTAGATTCTGTTTTTCTTTTCATATTGAGCATAGGTAGAGTACCAAGAAGTGAATTTCACTTCCAGATTCTGAAAGAATTTGTGGAAAATTGGTATTATTCC
This sequence comes from Taxidea taxus jeffersonii, assembly GCA_003697995.1. Classification (NCBI taxonomy): domain Eukaryota; kingdom Metazoa; phylum Chordata; class Mammalia; order Carnivora; family Mustelidae; genus Taxidea; species Taxidea taxus. The sequence continues at coordinate 63,508 of ML110308.1, read as the reverse complement.
CAGTCCTGTGGGAATGTTTTTAGCCATAAATTCAGTATCTTGAGTGAGCTTTTGTAGTTTGTGCTTACAAAGAATTTGTCCATTTTATCTAAAGTTTTATCCATTGGTATAAAGTTCATATACTCTCTGGCTGTCCTTTCAGTATCTGAGGGATTTGTCCATCTTTCATTCCTAATATTGGTAATTTGTGTCTTTTCAAATCTTTTCACTTTTTTTTTCACATCATTCAGGAAATTGATTTTTCCATTTTGTTGTTTTTTTCAATGAACCAGCTTTTGGTTTCATTAATTTTCTCTTGTCATTACCTTTTGCTATTTCATTGATTTCTGCTGTTATACTTATTTTTTTTCCTTCTGCTTACTGGGTTAATTTGCTGTTTTGCCTAGGTTTAATTTACCTTTTTGTTAGGGCACCTGGGTGGCTCAGTGCGTTAAAGCCTCTGCCTTCAGCTCAGATCATGATCCCAGGGTCCCGGGATCAAGCCTTGCAGCGGGCTCTCTGCTCTGCGGAGAGCCTGCTTCCTCCTCTCTCTCTGCCTGCCTCTCTGACTATTTGTGATCTCTGTCTGTCAAATAAATAAATAAAATCTTTTAAAAAAATTTATCTTTTTGTCTTAAGTTTTTAAAGTTGGAATCTTAAATCATTCACTAAGTCCTTTGATGTGTTCTAGCACAGGAAGTCCCTAAGTTCCAATTTTTCTACTTTATGATACTGTGAAAGTAGGACACATTTAGTAGAAACCATACTTCAGATTTTGAATTTTGATTTTTTTTTTTTTCCCTGGCATGGTGATATGCAGTACAGCGCTCCCTGGTGATGCTGGGCAATGGCATTAAGCTGCAGCTCCCAGGCACCCACGTGATGATGAGGGTAAACAACTGGTATACATAACTATTCTGTACCTATACGACCATTCTATTTTTCACTATCAGTATAGTATTCAATAAGTTACATGAGATATTTGACACTTTATTATAAAATATGCATTGTGTTAGATGATTTTGTCCAACTGTGGGTTAGTGTAAATGTTCTGAGCACATTTAAGATAGCTTAGGCTAAGCTATGCTGTGCAGTAGGTTAGGTATATTAAATGTATTTTTACTTAATGATATTTTAAATTTAGGTTGGGTTTATTGGGATGTAATCCCATCGTAAGTCAAGGAAGGTCTGTATAAATGTTTACTGCTATGCATTTTCCTCTGTGCACTGCTTTTACTGCACTCTACAAATTTTGATATTTTTATATTTTAATTTTTGTTCATTTAAAAATATTTTCTAATTTTCCTTTCAGTTTCTACTTTGACCTATTATTTACTTAAAATTATTAATTTTAGTTGCTTGAAAATATTAATTTACTAATATTTTGGAGATTTTCCAAAAATATTTTTGTTGAATTCTAATTTCATTCCATTATAGTCAGAGAACATATTTTGTATGATTTCAGTTTTCTTAAATGTATTAAGACTTGTTTTATGGCTTAGAACATGGCCTACTTTGATGAATATTCTGTGTACATCTGAAAAGAGTGTGTCTTCTGCTCTTGTTGAATGGAATGTTTCATAGATGTCAGTGGGTCAAAGTGCTTGATAGTGATATTTAAGTCTTTCATATACTTACTGATTTTTTTCCTTTTCTATCATTTACTGAGAAAGTAATATTAAAATTTCCAATTATAATTCCCACAAAAGTCGAGGAATGCTTCACATTGGTAATGATAGGCAAGAGAACTGGGTCTTCAAGATGTGAAAGAGAATTCAACAGAAAGTTAACTGCAGAAAAGGAACCCTAGAGTAGAACATGTATATATTAAAAATTAGCTGAACAAAATTACAAAATTTTACCCATTTTGTAGCTACAACTATCTTTAAAAAATGCTTTTGTTCATAGTAAAAAATAAGAACAGATTAGAAGAAAAAGTGGAATTTGGGGGTATTTGTGCAAATTTTTTACTTTATTATTTTGTTAATGCTGCTTTAATGCACCATGTATGATAGGAAAAAAAAGTTAGAATTTAGATTCAGTATAGTGAGGTGATAAGTATCTTAATATGATATACTTAGAACTTATTTACAAAACTAAACCAAAAATATTTTCCTGTGAAATGAGAAGTAGGTCTGAAGAAGGAAGAAACTCTGGGAGATTTGGCAAATTAACATTATTGCCATTCATTAAGAACCTCGTAGTCTTGCTGAGGGCTCGATACTTGATACTACTGGCAATGGGAATCATCAAGGAATTTCAGGGAGTGAATGGTGGGATAACCCATGGATTGTGTCAAGACCACTTTGTCAAGGAAGTAGAAGATTGATAGCAGAAAGAAGCAATTAGGCATTGAGAACTCCTCTGATTTTACTGAAAGTCAATGAGAGCCTAAATAGGAAGGGGTTTGCCCCAACTTGGGGAAAATTTTCTGAAGAAAATTCATTTTTAGGTAAATAATTAGAGAGAAGGAATCCAATAAATCTAGACTTGATAATAAGTCGCACTAGAAATCAAGGTGAAAAATAAGAGAATTTTTATTAGGGAATAGGTAAATGCTTTGTCCAATTTTAAGTATATGAAGTTTGAGTTCCCTATGGAACTTCTAGGTAGAATTCAATAGAGGTCTAGAAATCAAGCTTCAAAGTGTGGCACTAAATCCTAGAAATGGATGGAATTTTTTAGAAAGGGAGAAAAAGGCTTAAGAATAGTAATCTGGGCAGTAGGTTTGGATCAAAAGCCACAATGAATGGTTTAAGCAGAAGACACAAATCTATAGCAGACTTGGCCATATCATGGTGTTTATTTTGTGAGCAGGTTAAGCAGCTCTAATAAGAAGCAAAAGTTAATGAACACCTAATTCATCCCATGCTATTTCTGACCAAGATGAAACAAAATGAAAAAACCCTAGGTTTACATTTCTAGTATCATTTCCATTTTGAAATGGTTTGGCTTATGTTTTGGGAAAAATCTAGAAGACTTTTTTGCATTTCTAATTATAGGGCATAATATAATACAGTTTTCTGCAAATTAAATCTGTTCATCTTGATCTCAAACCCTCTTCCTTTCCCCCTCCTGCCTCAAAAAAATAATTTTACAACAAGTTAGGTATGAACCTGAGAGTTTGCTTCTTTGGGCAGTTGAACAGTCTAATTGGATAAGCATCATTAAGTTTGAGAATTCATAATTATTGTGGTTTTTCTGCTGAGTGATTTTTTTTTTTTCAAAGCCTGTTAAAGAACCCAAACTCACTCTCATATCCGCCTAATCTCCATTACCACATCAGCACAGATAAGCCATTGTTGAAAATGCTGGAGTCAAGAGCACATTGATCTTTCATAGTAGAAGCAATTTCCTGTTTTCAAAAAGTTGTAATGAGATTTAAGAAATACAAACAAATCTAATATATCCACAGTAGAGATTACAGAGTTGTATAAATGCAGACTGTTATAACCTTCCCTAACATTCTATTGTTAATTTGACAGCAGGATTCTCGACTCCAAAAGTGGAGAGGATCTGAGATAAATATACATGTTACCTAAAACATATGTCCCCAAACTGAAATATATACATAATTTATAGTCATTTAAAAAGGGAAGACACTGTCATTTTTAGCCTCTTAACTATTTTAGAGATTAATTTTTATTTCAAAATATGACAAAGAGATTATTTCTATGGAACTAATTTTTTTCTTTTTAAAGGATTTTATTTATTTATTTGACAGAAATCACAAGTAGGCAGAGAGGCAGGCAGGGTGAGAGGGAGTGGGAAGCAGACTCCGTGCTGAGCAGAAAGCCCGATGTGGGGCTCTATCCCAGGACCATGAGATCATGACCTGAGCCAAAGGCAGAGGCTTAACCCACTGAGCCACCCAGGCGCCCCTGGAACTAATTTTCTAATACCATTTGTGCTATGAGAATACTCAGGACTAATTTTTTACCCCCAGAAAGAAGACATATGATGTTATTTAATTATTGAAAGACTTCTGGTGTATTAAAACTATAAGACAATGTTTAGATTTTCAACTTTGACAATGTTACCACTCTCTACCAGTAATAACACAGTTATATATCACATCAGAGATGGTTGAAATTCACTATCCATACTTCAAGTTATCACATGCCTTTCAATTAATCATGAAGTAAAAGGAGGAAGCATGTTCCTACTAAATACATGCAATATTTAGCTACCCCAGCCAACCTCCTATACCATATGTTTCATTTTATTTCCAGCCAGGTTATCACATTGCTAAAGCCTTTGCCACTTAACCACTAGGCTAATGTTATTTCATTGAGGGACTTCCCTTTTCCTTCCAAGCTGTTCACACTACCTGACTCACCTCTGTCAGATTAATATTCCCCAAAATGCCCTCTGTGATCATTTTATCAGGGCAAGATGGTTTGCCTTTCATGAGATTTGTATGAGATGAAAGATTAAATTGGTCTAGGACTGCAACAGTAAACACATGATTATTGATAGTCAAAGGGAAGGATGTTTTGTTGGTGACTTTTTAGTTTATGTTCAAACTTACTGAACTCTCCCCCTAAAAATTAAAAAAATTAATAAATGAAAAAATTCTAATTTATTTAACACCGTGTTCCAGGAAGCTTTTGTTACTTATAGATGTGAGTTAAACTTCATTTTCTTACCTCTTCTGCTGCCCCCATCTCCCTCTCCATTCACTAGCACATCCTTTCATCTCATCATCCATTAACTCTGGGTGGTCTCCAAATAGCCCTTATCCTTCCAGTGCCCTATCTTTTTGCTTATGGAGTCTGGTGTTGTCACATATGTCCCATTTCACAAAAGCTTGTGCATTTGATAAGCTAGCCTATCATCAGATATAAAAAGCAGATTTGTCTTTTTGTGCCTTACTCATCATATCATCAGTTTGTACAAACTTAGAAACTATAGCAAACTAGTTCTAAACAGAAAACCAGTAAAGATCCAGTGGAACTTCTGACCATACTTATTCCTTTGTTCAATAAATATTTACTGAAAGTGAATTACCTTTTATGATCTACAGAAACTGTATAATGCTAACAATGATTAAGCTATTGCTTTCTCTAAGGTACAGCACCCAGTAATTAACATGCATCACAATATTTTCATTAATCCTTTAAAACTCTCAAAAGTAATTATCATCCTCATTGACAAGGTAGAGTAACTCAGGTCAATAGAGACTGAAAAGCTTACCAGTGCTGCCCAGCTGGGAACTGGAGGGCACCATTGAACACAAAGCAATACTGCCCTTCTCTTAGACATATCTCACTTTTTATTCATGAATCTGAAGTAGCAAGCACTGCTTCAACTAATTATAGGCCCTTGGGGACTCTGTGACTTGCCCAAGATTATTAGTTTAAGACACAGCTGAAATCAACTGAAAGATCTTTTGAGATCTATGTTCTTTGTTTTTTCTTTAAATATAAACTCTTCCATTTATTGAATAAAAACTTGCTGAATTATTCAGTTCTGTGTTCTTTTAGTGACCCCTTCCTGTCACCATAATGTCCTTCATCAGTTAGTGATTTTGAGTTTCTACTGTGAAGTTTCAGCCAAATTAAACCAAACAATGCAATTTTTTGTATGTTGCAAAATAATTCTCTTGCTTTTATGCCTTCACCTAATGTTCAAACTGGTTAAGTTCCTACTTCAAGTGAAGAAAACTGTCAATGTACTAGCACTGAAGTAACTTTATAATGTAACATTGTGAAAATCTGTGTCCACAGCTTCATTTGTCCAAAGCAAGTAGCTTTGTTTGAGCTTTATTATATATTTTTAAGTTAAGGAAACACAGAAAGCAGTGATTTAGTGTGCAGCATGGGTTTTCCAACACTAGTTCAAATTAGACCTGCCAGCTAACCCCTACTTCTCACCTGTGAGTCCAGCAAATAAATTATAAATGTTGACACAATATTTATATTATTTTTTTTTATAGCCCACAATTTACAACCCTGGCTGTCCTTGAGAGGTTTCGTGTATTTGTTACAGTCTCCTCCAGGGAGGATTCATTGAATGGCGACTCGACATCTGTGCTCAGAGAAAATTCAAGCTCATTCTACTATATTCCATTTCCCAAGAAACATTACTATTCCTCATTGATTGTGTACAAAGGATTAATTATGCTGTCACTCAGTGTATTTGCATCCTTGGTGGTTGTATTGACTCGCTGACTTGAAAATGGTCAGTACACGTCCTGCAGCGGGATATATTTGTTCTGGAAGCTGTCTCCCTGCCGCACACTGCTACCACACAGGCACCGTGTCTGTATTTCTAAGGAACTGGTGAAACAGGCAAAGTCTTCATTTCAGCTTCTTATTTCTACCTTTTCAAGAGAAAGTAGGTTTGCTAAGTTAACCAATAGTAGTACATGGTGGCAAAGAGCAAACCTATCTAGTCTTGATCCCCAACTTTACCAGTTACTGGCTCTGTGACTTTGGGTAGACAGCTTGCTTAAACATCCTGTGCTTGAAAGTTCTCAACTTTAGAAACATGGATAATAATAACATCCACGTCACAAAGTGAGGAGAGGAATAATTGAGCAAATCACCTAACAGAAAGTCTAAGCACCAACATTAAAAAATGTAGCCATCACTTTGATGCCATTATTGTTACACATAGATGCTGTTTAGGAGATCATACATTGTCTAGGGCAGTGATTGCAAGCTTCTCTTTCTTCTTTTTCCTTTTTTAATGATATATCTAGGAGCTTAATCTCTGCTTATCTATTTACACAGTGTATCTACTTTTCCTCAGACAACATAAATAAATGACCGCTGTTCAAAATATTCCTCCTTGGACATTTTTTCCTTCTTCATACTTGATGTAAAGATTATGCTCAAATAATTGTGAGTTTTATAACTGTCTAAAAGTAGGTCAGTGGTTAACCTTGAAATATGATTTTTTCTTTCCATTCATATCATTTAAATCAGTTTCTTTGGATATAACCAGCATCATCAAACAAATTTATCTCCCTCTCTGTGATAGGGAAACACACAATGGGATTTCTGAGCAGTACAATAATGTACTATATCTTATCACCTAGACTGTTAGTGCCCTAAGTACCATAATGATTGCCATTTCATCATTTGCCTATAGTCCAGTAACAACCTTGTTTTGCTTCTTCAGTCCTTGCCCTGCAGAAACTAGGTGCTCTTTTTAAACTCTATATAAACCACATCAGAATACTATTCAACACTGATCAGCTCTTGCTATCATACTTGGAAGAAACCCAAACTCCCCAGCACAACCTACATGGCCTTCCCTGAGTTGACCCCTGCCTTCTCTGACCCAGTCTCCTGCTTTTCCTGCCTTGGACACTAGGTTCATCATCTTAATCATCTTGCTTTTCAAAGGCACCGAGTTCATTCCTGACCTGGAAATTTTGTACTAGTTCTTTCTCCTAGATGCTTTTTCTCAGATCTTCAAATAGTTTCCAAAATTGTATCTTCAAGGTTTCTGCCAGTACATCATCTCCATTGAAATGCCTTCCTTGACTGCCCTCCCTACAATAGTCCTTCTCTTTATCACTCCTGTCCTCTTATTCTGTTTTTCTTTACAGTACTTATTATTTGAAGTTTTAGTAATTTATATATTTATTTATTTATGATATGTCCCTCCTACTAGAATGTAAGCTGTAGGAAAGCAAATATTTTTACCATTTTGTTAATGGCTGTGTCCCTATAGCCCAGAGCCTAAAACAGTGACTGGCTGAAAGAAAGTAGATTAGTATACGAATGAACTAAAAAAGAATCTATCATGTATTCACTCAAAAGTTAGGAACTTGAACATTTATTATTTCAAACACAGAAAACAATATATTTTGTCTTATAGTTAGCTTGCTTTTTTTTTTTTCATGAAAATGCCATCCTCTCCATTTATTGTAATTTATCTATTTAATCATGCAAATACTATTTAATGAATAAGCCTATTATTAAAAATGTGTTTTATCATGAAATCCTTTAAAAATCTGCTGGATGATAATTAATAGCTATGAATAATTTGAATCATTTCAGTATTTCCAAGGTTATATTTTTCACCTATATAATACTAAAAATCTGACCTACTATTTTATTAAAAGTTAATGATATTCCTCTCACTGAAACAGCATTTTTACTCTACTTGAGTTTTAAAAATACAATTGTAAGAATGTGAACTATTGTGACTATGATATCTTATTAGTGTGGCCTAATTTTAATTAGAACTTGAAGTTATGTGGGGTAAAAAAAAATAATTTGTCTCTGGTTCAACACAGTCAGCGATGATACAGATAATTAGATCATATTATCCAACTATGAAGATTTCATATAAGTGAACTTAAAGTAGTTTGAGAACAAGCCAATAAAACAAAATAGAATTCATACAAAACTTCCAGTTCTAACCTATGGATATTTTTAGAGTGATTACTCTCTACTGTCCTGCTTATGCCACCATCCTGAAATGTACAATTTAGTATTCTTTCTAGAAGTTATTTTCCTCCAAGGTTAAATTACAGGCCTGTCCCTTTATAACATATTCATTACAGTACATTTCAATAAGAAACAATGTAATCTCTAGCAAAACCTTAATAGAAAGGCTCCTTTCATTAAAGATTTTGAATAATATACCCAACAATTTGGAGGGAGGTAGGTATGGTTTATCTGTGTATGAATGAAGTTTTATAGAAGTAACAAAATTTTCAGATATAATTACAATCTGCTTAAAAATAAGAACCATTTCCGGGATGCCTGGGTGGCTCAGTTGGTTAAGCAGCTGCCTTTGGCTCAGGTCATGATCCCAGCATCCTGGGATCAAGTCCCACATCAGCAAGGCTCCCTGCTGAGCAAGGAGCCTGCTTCTCCCTCTGCCTCTGCCTGCCAATCTGTCTGCCTGTGCTCACTCTCTCTGACAAATAAATAAATAAAATCTTTAAAAAAAAAAAAAAGAACCATTTCCTTATAAAACCCTCCCTTTGAGAGATAGGTTGAAGGACTGAGAAAGCACTGTTCATCTTACAGCCTTTTATTGATTACACTATATATTCCCACATCCCAGAAAAGGTGTTGGAAGTAAAAGGCAAGCAATTTCTGGTGATTCTGAATATTTACTAGGTGGGACACACACACTCTTTCACACATACCTAATTGCAACGTCTCCCTAACTTTAAGAAGATATGAGTCTTCCAGAACCTAGTATGAATTATCCAACTTTTTCTCTCAACATGGTCTGTACTTAGGTATCTACCACATAATTCAGCACTTAAAATGTGAAATATCTTGTATAATGTTCTCAGATGTATTTTTCTTTATTCTAAAACTAGATAATCCATATTTTAAAATGTAGAACCAGTATTTATTAGTAGTTAAAATTTTCCAAATGCCTAGCCTTATGGTAGTATATACTAATCAAACAAAAAAAATCATGATTATGTTCAATCTAGGTCTTAGTACATATGAGTCACCATTTGCGTTAGAATATCAAAGGAAAAATTCTAAGTTACATAATCTTTGACCACCTATTTTAAATCATCAATTTCAAAATTCCAAATCTTCCTTTAAAAAATACATTTCTCCATAGAGCTTAGCATTATCTTGTTTAGTTTATATTTTACTTATTCATTTCGCTTAATGTAAATCATTCCCTATAGAAGGTAAGCTACATGGGGGTAGAAATTTTTATCTAGTTTGTTCACTTTTTAAAATCCCAATGCCAAAAATAGTACCTGACACATATAAGTGCTCAGTAAATATTTGTGGAATGAATTAATGAAGGAATGAATAATTTCTGTCTTTGTAATTATGAGAATTTTAATATGCTTTATATTATATAAGGATAAACACACACATATCCCCTTAAGTGAGCAAATAAATGAACAAATCTTAGTGATAAGGTCATAATGTAAATAAAATGTTTAGTACTAGTATGTATATAAAATATTTCAATATTTTAGAAACCAGACTAGTCTTAAAATTCCCATGTACATACAATGTGGTAGTGTTTTAATTATTTTTCTTTCCATCAGAAGGCTGTTAGTCAATCTGTGCTTTGTGTGTTACAATTGATGTTTTATTAAAATTGAAGGAATGTGGTCATTGGCTTTGTATTGATGGTCAATATCATGTCACAATTTTAGCTGTAACTGTGATTATTAGTAATTATAATGGGCAGCACCACTACCACAAGAAATATGAAATATTATATTCAGGGAAGGTATTTCCTTTCTGAACTCCTCTCAAAGTTCAGATAGCTCTTTTAGGTGCTTACTATATTTTGCCACTTATCACAGTTCTAGGAGGTAGTTGTTACTAGATGATGTTAATTAGATAGAACAGAACAAGCAACTTTTATTAGCCTTTATGGACTTATTTTTTCCAGTTTTATTAAGATATAATTTACATACAATGCTACATTAAGTTTAAGATGTACGGTATAATTTAACTTTGTGAATCAATTATTTTGATCAAAAAAAAACCCCATACAAATGTTAACTAAACTGTAGTCTCTTTTATGTTACTACACTAAATTTTAGGAAGACATCAGAAAGGATGACAAATAAAAGACACACAAATATCCAGGTGCAAACTCTTTTCTTTCTTGACCCAAAATCAATGAGTTGTGATGTTTGATGGTTAGATGATAGATGTTTGATACTAGACTGTATTAAACAAACAGCATTTACTGAGTACTTACTGTATAGTGCGTACTATGAAAGGTGCCCTTTACGCATTGTGATCTCTGCTTTGGGGGTGAAGAAACTGAGGTTGAGGTGAATAACTTGCTGAAAGGTCACACTTGGACAGTAGAGGCAAGATCAGAATCAAGATGCAACTCCATTGTGTTTTGAGTTCTTGCTTTCAGTGCTGACTTCCTTTGAGAGTAGCCTCAGGTCAGGCCAGTGGAGTCAGCCTTCAGAAGCAAGGCCAGCTTCATAGGCATGTGACACATATAGTTTAGGTCCCCATGGTTAGATGGGTCCCCTACTTGGTTTAAAGCTTGGCAATTCCTATTTTGAAAATAGAATTTTGAACAAGTGGCCCTGTGTTTTCATTTTACCATGTTCCTGTTCCACTGTTTTAGTATAGGAATTTCACAGAATCATTTCACCTAGGTTATTGCTTATTAAATTTTTTTCCTTTTGAAAAAGATATCCAGGGGCATCTGGATGGCTCAGTAGGTTAAAGCCTCTGCCTTCACCTCAGGTTGTGATCCTGAGTCCTGGGATCAAGCCCCGCATCATCGCATCATCGAGCTCTCTGCTCGGCGGGGAGCCTGCTTCCTGCTCTCTCTCTGCCTGCCTCTCTGCCTACTTGTGATCTCTCTCTGTCAAATAAATAAATAAAATCTTAAAAAAAAAAAAAAAGATATCCAGGGCGCCTGGGTGGCTCAGTGGGTTAAGCTGCTGCCTTCGGCTCAGGTCATGATCTCAGGGTCCTGGGATCGAGTCCCGCATCAGGCTCTCTCTGCTCAGCAGGGAGCCTGCTTCCTCCCTCTCTCTCTGCCTGCCTCTCTGCCTACTTGTGATCTCTCTCTGTCAAATAAATAAATAAAATCTTTAAAAAACAAAAAAAGATATCCAAGCAGACTAAACTTTCTCCCAAATATGAATCTGTGTTAGTCAGCCCTCCTGTAATTTCATTTTCAATGGACATAATCTGATGCTAGTAGGCAAAAATGACTCTGTTTAAGACTTGTCAGTCCTTAGGTCCCACTTCAGGTATACTAGTGAATTAACCTTTCATTATTTTTTTTTCCTTTTCAGAATATTTTCAGTAGGATATTCTCCTTTCTTGGCCAGTTTTGTCCTTCAGATTATGACCAAGGCTGTTAATTCAATTACTTAATCAAATAGGAATGAGAAAAAATTAATTGCAAAGGTCCACATGCAGTCACCTGTTGTAGGTTCCAACACATTCTTCAGGGGGCAATTGCAACTCAACTCTTTGATCCAAAGAAATGTACCAACATAATGCTGCACTTGTTCTTGCAGTTATTTCTGTTATATTATTTATTTTCTCTTTCTCTGCCATCTAGAGTTATTATATGCTATGAGTCGCTAAAGGGGCTTTTACAAAAGCAGGAAAAATGTGTTTATGTTCTATGGAGGCTGCATGCTAATTGCTAATCTGACAGGGTGTAATAACAATACTAAAGCATCAGCAAGGAGAAAAAATGAGCAGAATATGCAATTATTTTATGAAAGAGTTTCTTTCCTTGAGGGAGAAATCTGCACATTTACCATCTGCAACAAAGGAGATGTTGAACTACGTAAGTGAATTACCCCAGCTCTGTGTACAGTGTAAATGGAATAGGATGAACTTGAAATGACATTAGGTAATTTTGTTATTGTCGAAAAATAAAAGTAAAGAACACCAAAAGATAGGACTAACATAGTGAACCCCAATGATATATTTTCATAATTTTTTCGAAGGGTTACAGTAATTCATTTGAGAAATCAAATGTGATATAAAGTAATACACATCTTCCCAGATTAAAAAAATATATGAAGCTTTCATTATTCTTCATAATGTATGTGAACTGGACAATTGGATAGGCTATAAGGAAAAGGAATCAGTACATTAATGTTCCAGCCTAAGAGTTAGAAAGTTTGTTACTAATGACACATTTATCCAAGGAGTGAAATAATCTGGACAGGGTCCGTGGATAACTTTTGGAGTCTGTCTTATTTTAAGTGACCATTGAGTTTAAGGGTTTTTATGCCAGCTTCAAATCTAATATTGAGTTCATACCTTAATTTTTTTAACGGTCTTTTAAGAATTGCCAAAAGAGAAAATTACTTACATATCCACCCCCCCCCCAAATTGCCATGTAACTGGGGAATAAAAATATTACTTCAACACCACAATCTAATATTTCTCTACTATTAGAGGTACAGTGTTTGTTGTTTTTGTTTTAATATTAAGGATGTTAAATAATACAGATGGATGTTCTTTCAAAATGAGAAAGAATGCACCCTTGGAGAGAGGGAGATGTGAACTTGTACTAATCTTAATTGGTTTGTGAATTCCAATACCTAGTGATATCCCATGTTGCCATCAACCTGCAGCTCTCAAACAGCTGCAGAGAACTGTTCAAAGATTGTGCTTTAGGTTGGGCTGGATGCCAGAGCAATGATTAAATTAATAAGGTTGGAGGACAAACATGTTTATAAAAAAGAAGTACATTAGATCCTATATGCTATTGTTACCTTTGCTCTTCTAAGGTTATGTCAGTTTTTGATTATACCTTCATTGATCTGGTATTGAATTTGGTATTTATTTGGAATTTGGTTTTTTAATTCTCCAGGGATTGTTTTGTAATAAAACATATTTTAAACGTGAATCAACTGTTAACTGTACTCTGAGCTCTTTTTTTTTTTTTTTTTTTTTTATTTGACAGACAGAGATCACAGGTAGGCAGAGAGGCAGGCAGAGAGGCAGGCTCCCTGCTGAGCAGAGAGCCCGATGCGGGGCTCGATCCCAGGGCTCGATCCCAGGGCTCGATCCCAGGACCCTGGGATCAGGGCCCGAGCGGAAGGCAGAGGCTTTAACCCACTGAGCCACCCAGGCGCCCCTACTCTGAGTTCTTTTGTGAATGACCTGTGGTGTGGGCACTTTAGAGAAGCGTTCTCCCCTCTCCCTTACAGACTGTTCCCAGGTGACATCCATTTGAAAGATGGTTACAGTGGAGCTGAAAGCATGTCAGTGATTGTCTTCCTCTATTTGTAAGCCTTTGAAGGATAAGGATCCAGTCTGTTCAACTAAACTTTTAAAGTGACACCGACAGATCACTGCTTATTAGGCACACAATGATGATGGAAAGGCATGTGTTTGTGTTATTTTATTCATTTCATGATCATAGAATAAGCAACATGCACATGTACCATTTAGGCAGTTTGAAAATGTTTGTCTTCTACTTTTTGGAATTGGATGCATTTTTGGTATGCCCTATTATATTATTCTCATGTTTCTCTACTCTTATTGAGTGTAATTTATTGAGAGTTTATCCCATAACATAGTTAAGGATGAACTCATTTCCCTTTTCTCTCCCATCTATCTGGATTATTTGGCATCTTGGAAATAATACGTAAGTCTAAGTGTGATTCTAATTTCAATACTATTTTATCACCCAAATCACATTTAGTCCAAAATCATCTTATTTAAGGAAGTGAGTGTCTCAAGAGTGTGTTTATGACCCCTAGTCCAATGATAAATTAAGAGAAGGTAAAAAAGACCTAATAATGTCATTTTTTTGTGGACCTGCACCAATTCCCAATTTCCCTCCCTTGCATTTTCTTGTGCCAACTTAAAAAAAAATTAAATAAAAGAAAAAAGAAAAAGAAATCCCTACTTTATATAGGGAAGGAATCATTTCATTTCTGACTTTGTGAACATAAAGGATATTAGCATCCACAGCCACATCGAAACTGTTTTGGTCCCCAGAGTATTATTCACTAAAGCATCATCCTGAAAGGCCCTGCCTGCTTTACATTATGATGTGTCCAGTCATAGTTTAACTCTTCGTATTACACCTGATTCCTCTGGTGGTCTCTCATATAAATGTTTCAAGGATGCTTATAATGGCTATAGTAAGCAGGACTCAACCTCAGCATCATTCCTTCAGTCAAAAAGGATTTGGGGCACCAATAAAAGCTTAATTTAAATAATTTATTAATGTATTTCTTTTGACCAGTAGAGCCACTAAAACCTGCAAAGTAACTTTTTGTCTACTATAAGCTGTATTTCTGGTTATATTCTGTGACTTATCACATGCTGATATTTTTGGTACGAAGTTAACTGATGAATGTGGTGGCATACAGAGGCATTGTTATCCTGCTTAGTGTAATGACACTTATTTTGTTGTAGTTGAAGTTCGTTTGCATTAGAGGATTTCCAGCTGTCATGTCATAAAGAAGGGGGGAAAAAACAATTTTAGCCAACACCTGATTTCTTTAAAAATCCGTGATCTTTTAAAATATAGTGGTCTGTCTGTGCAGGTTCTTTCACATATTCTATAAACTCAGAACTTATCTTCCTTGTCAAGGGGCAATGGCAAAATGTGTCCCAGTGAAAAGCTAGCTATTTAGCAAGGTGGTTGGTTGAGAACTAAGTATTTATATATTCTAAAAGCCCTTTACCCACCAGTCAAAAGATTCTTTGCCTATATTACTTTATTTGATTCCCAGTAGAATCCCATGATAGCTTTTTACTATCCCCAATTACAGAAATGCAGACAAGCTCATATGCAACAGTAAGAGGCAGGGTCAAATCCAGTGTATATATAGTATTTTATAAAAGTGTAATCATTCATGAATACCATAATTGATGATGCATAATTTAGTTAAGAATTTTTGGTATTAAGTATAATAGAACAACAAAAAAAGTTACTCAAAATAAAATTGACCACAGCTGACTTTAGTGTTTTTGTTATGGAATCTTCCTGTCTTTTCATCATATCTGTTCAGTTTTTAAACAAATCTACACTCTCAACCCCACCTCAGAGCTTACTTCTACTCCTTGGTTTTCCAGGTACATTTCCCGTTGGAAATCATTTCGTTCTCTTCTCAATTCTTAGATCACATTCCCCAGAAAAGAATCCTGTCACAACATAAATCACTGGTCGACCTGCTATTTGGTTGCCTTTGAGTCACACCTATTCCAGATCCACTCAGCTTAGGCTGAATATGAAGGGTCATGTGCCAAACACTGTTGCCTAACAGTTGTCCCTTCAGCAGGTCTATGGGATGGGCATGGAGACCTAGAATAAGCAGCAGGCAAATGACAGTAGGATGGGCAGATGAGGGTGCATACCTTTCTTGATATAATGACAAAACTTAAAATAGTCAGGTTTGTCATAATATAAAGCGATAAATTTTATTCAAAGATCTGTTACTGGTAGGAATGGCAAATAAAGTTTCATTCAAATAAAGTGCTCAACTTTCATTGGATACTCAGAGAGCTTGCAGTGTCAGCAGAGACATGTTCAATACAAAACAACAACAACAAAAAAAACGAAACAAAACAACAACAGAAAACCTCTCAAAACAGAATTATTTAGAATTCTTGGGATGCTCCTGGGAGCATCTCTGGATGAGAAAACTTGATTGTTACCTATATATTTTTCCTTCTCTACAATTTATATTCTTAGTTGAATTTCTTTAAGAATTCTTTAAGAATAGCATGGAGGAAATTAGGAGAAGGAGGGAAAAAATGAAGGGGGAAATCAGAGAGGGCGACGAAGAACTGTGAGAAACTGAGAGACTGTGACTCTGAGAAACAAACTTAGGGTTTTAGAGGGGAGGGGGTCGGGGGGATGTGTTGGTCTGGTGGTGGGTATTAAGGACGGGACATATTGCATGGAGCACTGGGTGTTACATGTAAACAATGAATCTTGGAACACTACATCAAAAACTAATGATGGGGACGCCTGGGTGACTCAGTTGGTTAAGCGGCTGACTTCGGCTCAGGTCATGATCCCAGCGTCCTGGGATCGAGTCCCGCATTGGGCTCCTTTCTCGGCAGGGAGCCTGCTTCTCCCTCTGCCTCTGCCTACCACTCTGTCTGCCTGAGCTCTCTCTCGCTAATAAACAAATAAATAAAAATCTTTAAAAAAAAAAGCTAATGATGTACTGTATGGTGACTAACATAACATTAAAAAAATAATAATTGTACTAGAGAACATTTTAAAATAAAACCACAGTGGTGCCTGGGGGGCTGGTCAGTTAGGCGTCTGCCTTTGGCTCAGGTCTTAATCTCGGGGTCCTGGGATCGAGCCCCACGTCAGGCTCCCAGCTCAGCAGGAAGTCTGCTTCTCCCTCTGACCCTCCCCCATCTCGTACTCTCTCTTTCTCTATCAAATAAATTTTAAAAATCATAAAATAAAATATTAAATAAAATAAAATTATAACATTTTAGCTGCCCTAATACAAACAACTTTTACAGTTGAGAAATGGAAAGATCCAGAAGGTAATCAATTTGTAAAAGGCCATCTAAGCAGTTACAGCTAAGAATTCAAATGCCTTATCATATTTGTTAGTGCACCTTAACCCACACTGCTTCTACCAAAGCTAAATTTTAAAATAGTCTGACTGGGACGCCTGGGTGGCTCAGTTCGTTAAGTGGCTGCCTTTGGCTCGGGTCATGGTCCCAACGTCCTGGGATCGAGTCCCACATCGGGCTCCTTGCTCAGCAGGGAGCCTGCTTCTCTCTCTGCCTCTGCCTGCCTCTCTGTCTGCCTGTGCTCACTCTCTCTGACAAATAAATAAATAAAATCTATAAAAAAAAAAATAGTCTGACTGACAGAAATATACCCATTATTCAGCATGTTTAGAAACAAGGTAAACTAATTAACTGAATATTCTGTTTTCCGAAGAAATTTTGTACATCAACTCCTTGGGATTATTAATTTTCAATATTTAGAAAAGTGTAAGCTATGCTGTAATGAAAACTGAATCATACTTATTTGGGATCTTTCTTGAATTCAGAAGGAATTCCAGTGCTGCGTTTGAATTCATATATTTAGAAAACTGTATTCAATTTATGCATAACCCAAAAACAGTTTTTGGTTTTAATGAATGCTGATTAGTATAGTCTGGTTGGGTTGCTATAACAAAATACCAGAGACTGGGTAACTTATAAACAACAGAAATTTATTTCTCACAGTTCTGGAGGCCCGGAAGTCCAAGATCAAGGTGCCGGCATGATCATATTCTGGTGAGTCCCCTCTTCATTGTTCATAGCCTGTCCTTTCTTGCTGTGTCCTCACATGATGAAAGGGGTAAGGAAATATCTGGGTCTCTTCTATAAGAAGATTAATTAATAAGTCCCATCTCCTGATACCATCATCTTTGGAAGTTAGGATTTCAGCATATGAATCTGATGGGGACAAAAACAGTTAGCCCATTGCACTGGTGTTTCTTACTTGTTATTCATCTTTTTTGCATAAAGGTAAAGTGCAGAAATTCCCAATTGCATAGCCTTTGTATATCTGTTCCACTGGCTGGTTCCTCAGTATCACATAGATATAAAGTGAAGGAAGATGGAAATTTATCCATCAGCCATGCTACTTTTCTGATTCTGGGATCCTACAGTGGGTTCTCTGAGCACTTGGAAAAATTCTTGGCTGCATCTAAGTAAGTTTGCTTAATAAGTCACTCCCTCCTTTGTTAATTTTGCATTTCTCAAAGAGGAGAGCTGTTTTAATACAAAGAAATAAAACCAAAACCAAGACTATAGACTAGCGCTGTTCAATAGTAATATAATGTGGACTGCAAAAGTACTTTCTAATTTTCCAGTAGTCATATTACAAAAGTAAAAAGAAACAGAGAAGAATAATCTTACTAATATATTTCATTTGTCTAATGTATCAAAATGTTTTAATTTCAACATGTAAGCAAGCAGTATAACATTATTGGTAAGATTATTTCGCATTCCTGTTTACATGCTAAGTCTTTGCAATCCAGTGTGTGTTTTACTCTTAGCAACACTTCTCAGTTTGAACTAGCGCCATTTCAAATGTCCAAAAGTCATATCCACCCAGGATAGCTCTAACTTCTCACTTCTAAACTGAAGCAAGGGAGTGGTGTTGATTTCATCATGATCAATAAATACATTGTAGCAAAACTTTACAATGATCATGTCATACACAGTAATATTATCAGTTAGATAAAGATATATGTAAATCTTTCAATGAATGCACATTGCTAAATTGTTTATGGAAGAAAACTACACAAACACAGTTCTTGTGCTATTAATGGAAAAGAATAACATCTATATTTTCCATATAAATATTTTTTGAGAAGTAAAGAAAAGCAATATTAAATGAAATTGTAAAGCAGCTTTTAAATAATAATGTCTGTGGGTATTAATTTTCCTTAGTGCCAATTATATATTTTACTCTAATTGTAAACACAAATGTATGGCTATGCTACTATTCAGTTTTTAACATTATTTAAATTTTGTATTTGCCATGATAATCACTTAAGATGGAAAAAAAAAAGCGCAATATGTGGGCTAGATATGTACCATGATCTCAGTTTTGTAAAAAGCAATATGTAAACATACATAGAGGAATCCAGTAATAGGTATCAAGTTCCTAACAAGTGTTTCCTCTAGGTAATAAGATTAGAAGGGCAAGGAAAGAAACTGTAATTTTTATTTTGTGTATTGTTTTTTAATAGGGAAGAATTAAGGAAGTCTTCACATTTTTGTGTTTATAGCTTTAAAACTAAACCAAGAATCTAAAAGTGGATAGTTCATTTCTCATCATTCACTTCATTCATTTAGCTTTATGTTGCTACCATACATTTTTGTCATTGTACTGCTCTGTCTTAAATTAACTGTATTTCCAAGTCTATCAGAAATTCAAGCAGATGCCATGAGTGTTCCAGCCTATTCACATAGTCCAAACAGTGTTAAGATTTTGTACTTCTCATTTATTTCTACCATGTATAACTATGTCCATAACATCTTCAGTTTTGACTACTTTTGGAAGGACTAGAAACCCCTAAAATCACAATTAAAGGATAATAATTTAATAAGTAGGACATCTCATTCAGTAATTGTGTTCAAAATAGATTCACACTCTCTCTCTTAAAAGGAGGCTAACGAGGGATGCTTGGGTGGCTCAGTTGGTTAAGCGGCTACCTTCGGCTCATGATCCCAGCGTCCTGGGATGGAGTCCCACATTGGGCTCCTTGCTCGGCAGGGAGCCTGCTTCTCCCTCTGCCTCTGCCTGCCGCTCTGTCTGCCTGTGCTCTCTCTCTCTTTCTCTCTGACAAATAAATAAATAAAATCTTTTTTTTTAAAAAAGGAGGCTAACGATAATAATTTAAAAATATAATAAAATGCTGATTAGATTAAAAATAGGCTAAGGCTTGCTTTTCTGGAGAAACAGAGTTTATGATTGTTTAAAAGCATTGTATGTTATATTAATTTCACAATAGAGATGCTTATGTGAGTTTGTCATCGAGGACACTAATACTCTTGAATTAAAACAAAAGGAAACAAAACAACACTTTACCAGTCTGAGCCATGACAGGATTGGTGGGAAAAACTGACTATAATCTTAAAGGAGAGTAGGAACCCAGAACAATCAAGAGATCCCAGGAGCATTTAACAGTCTTCTCTGAGGCATTGCTTATTTAAGTAAATTAGGCTTTGTTGCCCTGCTAAGCAGGGACAGGAGGTCAAAGTCAATGCCTGTCTCCTGCAAGCTAGTGGTCCATGGGGAGACCAAACCCCCCTTTAATGGGGACCACAAAATACTGCCCTACAAAGAGAGAAAGTAATCCTGACTCTTATTTCCGGGAATAGTGGTGGAGGTGCAGGCAAAGTCTCCACTACCTAACTAGGGCAAGGAAAAAACAGAAAAGGGAAGAAACAAAACCACTCTGTGTTGTGTCTGCAATTTGTTTTGTATTTTATTCTGGATGAAATGGGACCCTTTGAGGGTTCTGAGCAGAAAAGTAATAGGATCTGAATTAAATTCAAAAGTGCTTCAGAGGCTTCTGTGTAGGGGACAACCTATAGGGGGAAGTGTAGATCCAGCAAGGCCAGTTAGAGGCCATTGCAGTGTCTTATCAAGAGAGGAAGTCTGGACCAAAGGGACATCAGTGGTGGTGGTGAAAAGATGTCACCTCCTGGACTGCCTTCAAGGTACAGCTGTTAGTCTATTCTGACTCTTCAAATATGGGGTGTGAGCAAGGGAGTATGTGCCATCAAAACAGTTGAAAACATACCCCACAATCTGGCAATCCCATATGAAGTTTATTTATCTTAGAGATAGTTTTACCTATATGGACTAGGAAATGTGTACAAGAATACATATCTCAGCATATATTGAATATATGAACAATATATTATTATTTAGGTCCCATCACGGGGGAGCATATGATGTCTTTAAGTCATGTATTACTATGTAACAAAGTGAACTAGATCTATGTGTATTAACATAGCCAATTTCAAAAATAGAATGAAAAAAGGAATAGGTACAGTATAACACTATATATAAATAAAATCTATAATCTGATACTGTGTATTGAATACAAATATATAAATTTCAAGAACTATTAAAAACCTCAAATTAGAAAAATATGCACATAGGGGAAAGATAGATTTTTTAGGAATGAAGGAAAGTTAAGAAAATAGAGATGGGTATGCGGGCATTTGTTATAATACTCTGACATTCTCTGTATTTTCCAAAATTTCCCTAAAATTACTCAATGTCTTAGACCAAAGAGGCTGTCCCTTTTTTGCATGTCACTCGATAAACATGGATATCATTTTGTACAGTTCCATACTTGTAGATACTGAGAGTCTGTTCAACCCTTTTGGCAAAAAATTATTGAGAACTTACTGTGGACAAAGCAATATTCCTAATATTGAAGGAATACCCATAGAACACTATTGTAACTCTAAGAAACACACAATCAGGTGATGTTTCCTGCTTTTGGTAAAATAGAGACATTTTTCTTCAAATGAGATAGGAAAGTAGATAGCTAAAATTCTTGATGGGGTAGAGTGCATATGATATCAGGTCCTAAATGTATTCAGTTGTTAGAAGAAGAAAAACAGGTTGCTGATTCTACAGAAATACAGAAAGAAACCCAAGCATTTCAAGTAAGTACATGCAGTAACTCAAACTAAGTAGCAACTCTTAGAACTGAATCTCAAACCTAGCCAGCCTAGCAAAAAAAAAAAAAAAAAAGAGAGAGAGAGAGAGTATTCTGCAATTTTTTTCAACAGCAAAACTGAGTTGCAGCACCTAAAATTTCTATGGCATTCCTAAGATGTAAAATTACCAATGTTAAGCCTGTCATAATTAAATAAAACATGAAATGTTAAATAACATATGTATGAATACATTATGTATGAAAACACTTTGAAAGCCCTGCTATGCTACACGAATCTAAGATACTCAATTTTACAGACCCAGATATGTGAATCTAAGAATAATAATGAAAGCTATCCTTTAATATTCATTTACTCAGGGCCATGTATAATAAAATTAAACTGTTAAGCTACTTCTGTGCATTGTGTTATTAGATTATTACCTCTGTAAGATACTGTAGGTACTATTATTAACCCCACAATACAGATAAAAATGACAGGAAGCTTAGAGAGAATAGCTTAGCTAGTAAGTGGTTCTCCAGGTTTCCAGCTACTAGACTTTCTACAGCTATCCAGTATTCATGATTTTTCCTATGGATGGCACTATAACTTGGTGGTTGATTTTTAATTTGTAATCAGGGGGATCTGGGTTCATGTACTGGCTCAGTGACTCACCAGCTTGGCTATTTTGACAAAGTTAAATTCTCTAAGCTTCATATTTCTCATTTATAAAGTTATAGTCACACTAACTACAGTAGAGATGTTGTAAGAATATTATGAGAATTAGAGAAGTAATGTGTAACTTTAAAATGGTTCCTAGGGGCACCTGCATGGCTCAGTCGTTGAGCATCTTCCTTCTGCTCAGGTCATGATTCCAGGGTCCTGGGATTGAGTCCTTCATCAGGCTCTCTGCTTGCTTCTCCCTTTCCCTCTCCTACTATTTGTGCTCACTCTCATACTCTCTCTCTGCCAAATAAATAAATAAAATCTTTAAAAAAAAATTTAAAAAGTCCCTACAGTCTAGAGAACATTTGTTTAATTTCTATTATATATTTTAAAAAATTATCATCATATAAATATGAAGATAATGGTCATTCTCATGTTGACATATTAATTGAGTTGCAGTTCAGGGGTAGGAACAAATTAGGAAGCTTCCTTTAATCAGATGTCATTCTTTCAGGAATAGTTTTGTCACTATTTTGGATGAAGTACATTCTTAATACATTCAACATATTACAGATCTGAGTACTAATAATATCCTGGTATTAAGCATAAATGAAATTTTGATTGTTATAACTGTCTTTTGTTGATGTGGACAATTGAGAGATGATCACAATAGCATTTTAGTTCACATGTTTAATCATTCTTGGCATTCTCTGACCACAGTGTTAAAGTGTGACAATTGGTGATTTAATTTTTATATAATTAGATCTCATCTTTTTCCTTTCCTCCTTTACTTCATCCTCCTTACCTGAACCTTGTGTTAAAACCTCACAGTTACTGGGGAAAGATGCTTCGTAAAAATACAAGAGACTTGTTATACAATAGTCCATATTTAATGCATAATGAAGAAGAAAATAACATACTTTCAAGATATATTAGTTAACTTATTGGATTAAAAATAAATTGTTTTACTGATGATTATCATTGTCACTGTACAAAGACATTATTTTGCAAAGTATTATATTTTTTATTGGTATCCTTTCTCATACTGACATGATAAAACATTATTTTCCTAATGTCCTTTTGCAAGTTCCTAAAACCATAGCCACTTTACAACTGGAGACACAAATTCTTCCTCCCTTCCTCCTTGTCCTGCCCCCTAAGCATT
Source organism: Taxidea taxus jeffersonii (assembly GCA_003697995.1). Lineage (NCBI taxonomy): Eukaryota > Metazoa > Chordata > Mammalia > Carnivora > Mustelidae > Taxidea > Taxidea taxus. The sequence continues at coordinate 40,114 of ML110308.1, read as the reverse complement.
AATCTGTCAAATAACAAGCATACATATAAGTAGGCCTCAGTTTGCTTTTCTAAACCAATTTAGTTCCCCAATTCCTTAAATGAACCCTCCATGAAACTACACAAATGTTGGTGCTTTCACAATAAGATGATAAGTTTGGGAGGTTTGTGATCTATTCACTTTTAGTCAAATATGTAGATAATCAGGGTAGTTTAAAATTACCACTGTCTCTTCTGAAATAATCTTTGTTGAATCAAAGCCTAAGCTATTCATACAGTTCAAGCAGGAGTGTGCTTTCCTATAATTTTAATTCACTCTTCACTAAAAACCTTACATTAAAGCAGGCAAGCTATATCATGATCTATTATGAGGATCAAATTTCAATGCCCTTTGGAAGAGACAGTTTATGAAAATAAGACAAGGAAGAATGAAAATAACCAAGCCAAAAGAGCATTGAATGCATGTTAATTTAACTTTTACCTGATCTAATCCCTCAGTGTTCAATTCCTCATTATTATTTTCTGTGTAAAGTGAGGTTTCTGAAAAAACTAACAAGAAAAATCTACTCTGTTTACAAGAAAGAATTGGATCAAAAATGATCACAATATTAAAAAGTGCCATTAGGGAGAAAATACAGCACATAGGCAGAAATATGGACTCTGAGATCTAAAAGATGAAGATTAAAATCCTGAAGACTCATTTAATAGGTCTGTTGTCTCCCTATCTTAATCCAAGATCCAGCTCTAAGTGCTTCCTTCCCCACAAAGTCTTCAATACAGAATACTGCAGATCACCTCTCTGAAGTCCTAAGCACTTATCCTCAACTCATTTTATTTTATATATGATATTGATCTTTAGAGGTAATATACACATTGAACTGAATTAAATTGTATATGCAGTTTAAATGTGGGCTTCCCAACTAGACTATGCACTATTTAATCGAAATAAAGTGATATCCCCCATGGTGGCTGACATTAAAACCTTAGACAAAGTTTACATTTAATAAATGTCTGATTTCTAGATTGGTTGATATAGTTGTTTAGGCTCAAGGAAGAAGGCTAAAACCACTGACCTTGACCTCATAAGTTTAAGAAAAACAAAAAATGTTGGTTTTGAACCAAGAGCAGTTTCGGTAATTGTTATGGTTATTAAAATTGGTGTCTAAATTACATCCAAAAATAAATAACTTCACACAAAAGCAAGAAGAACGAAAAGGAGAACATTTTAACTTAAGAACTGTAGTAGTCTACACAGAAATGATTACATGACCTAGATCAAAGAATCTGGACTATATGTGTTTGATTGAAGACCCACTCTAACTCCTGATTTAGAATTTAGAAGTTATTTTTCCTTTCGACTTTAGGTGGAAAGAAAATAAAAGTTCTGTAAGTGCTATTTTCAGGCAGAGGAATACACAGTTTTTAAAATGGACTAGCATTTCCAAATAAGTTATACCTTATATTGTTTTGTGCCAGATGCCCAGTTTTTACATCTGAATATAAAGAAAACCATGTGTTCTTTGAAAACTTGACATTTTACTTCAACAGTAGGAATTGAGAGGGTTAATACTTACTCAGGGCATATCAGCACATTTCAAATAAATTCACACTCACAGCTAGAATATCCCGTTTTCTTCCTGTGGCAGAGATTTGCACATGGTGCCGCTTCAGCCTGGTTACTTCTTACCAGGTTTACCACCACTCACCTCCCTTTTGCCTACGACATTTATTTATTTTTCAGATCCCTCTCAAGTATCATCAGCAAAACTTCCCTTAGTTTCCTCTGAGATCACTTTCCTTTACAATAAACTCTCATAGATGAACCCTTCTTTCCTTTGGGTCCCTTGTCTTCTTGCTAAATATGGGAGTCGCTTGTGTGATAATTTCATTTATACCGTGCCTCCCCAGGTAGACTGGAAGCTAAGGAGGGGATGACGGATGACGAGTCAGATATCTTGATTCACAGTGTCAGATGTGGAGTTAGGTAACTACCTTTACTGAATAATGAATCAAGGTGATTTATTTTAAGATATAATTTTTTAAAGTTCTGCAGCCTTTTCATTTTGATGTGGAAGACGTTCCATGGAAGTTCCCAGTTACTTCGGTATCAGATTCAGTGTTGATCAATATTTTTAATTTATCTCAAGCAATGAATTATGTTATACTCTTCACAAACCACTTATTTTTGGTTAAATATACTGCATTCTTACTCCTTCCACCTAGTTCTGAAAACTAACTACATTTTTGCCCCAAGCTAGCAATAGGACTTTTGCTCCTCCTTATTCTTAACACTTTTTGTGGAGTCCCATCTGTTTAAGAGCCAAAAATTCACAGACACTATTCCTGCTACAGTTAGCCACTGAAGATGCTCAGCCTACCCACCATACCCTCTTGTCTGTTTAGCTAGGCTCTACTTATCCTTAAATACTCCCTCCCATATCATCTTCTTGCTGACAAACCCTAGACTCCGTCCATTCCCTAGTACTCCTAATACTACTTATATGCTGTTCCGTGCAATTTAGCACTTCCTTACATAATATCTTGCGTTGTTAGTGACTGTTGGAGATGTTTTATCTCGTATTCCCCAACAAAAACACAAGCTTACAGAGTCAGGAATTGGGAAAAGCCACTTCTGTATCCTAAGAGAGTTCTAAATACATCACTGCTGGGGTCCAAATTGCCATCCAGGTCAATCACTACTCATTCATCAAGTTTCAGCCCTAGATGCCTTTGTGAAGCCTCCGTCTTCCCTTAGTACCTGGCATATGCTTGTGTAATTCCCAGTTTATCAGGGTGTGTTGCCATTTTTTTCTTCTTTCTCTTTATTGCCCTACCAGGACAAAGCTTGGTAAGGTCAGGAATCATGTCTTTTATTACTGGCTTATCCTTAGGACCCAGCACAGTGTGTAGCGGAGAATAGGGGCTCAATATGTATTTGCAAAATGAATAAATTAATGATCTCAGCCTTTTATTTAGGCATGCATAAGATTTTTTTACTTTGTAAGAAGATTAAGAAAATTTGTATAAACTCTGAAAAAGTTGCTTAGATCTTTAAAACATAGGTAAAAACAAGTAAAAAATTTTAATTAACATTTTACTCTGTGCATAGAGTATAGCAGAGTGGTTCGATCCAAGTCTTGAGCTTTGCAATCAGACCTGTTGGATTTCTGGTTGTGCATGACCTTGAGACGGTTGCTTTAATAAGCCTCAATAACCTCGTAAAAAGTGAAAATACGACTAAATACCTCACAGTATTGTGAAAATTAAGCAGTGTAATGCATGTAAAACTCCTGGCAGATTGGCTGGCACGGAATGAGTCTTCAGTAAGCTCTAATCAATTATTATTAAAGCATTTTAAGAGGCGAAAAGGCTAAATATTATTTATTGTGCTTCGCAGATGTAAAAACAATCACATATTCCAGCTGATTATACCCTTAAAATGTAACATATGTTTGGGGGCCTGGATGGCACAGTTGGTTTAAGTGTCCAGCTCTTGGTTTGGGCTCAGGTTATGATCTCAGGGATCTGAGATCTAGCCCTGTGTTGGGTTCCACACTCAGTGCAAAGTCTGCTGAAGACTCTCTCTCCCTCTGCCTCTCCTCTCTTCAGGTTCTCTCTCAAATAAATAAGATCCTAAAAAATAAATAAATAAAAGTGTAACCTACAAAACCCACGCACAGACATGTAGAATACCTTTTTATACATCTATAAAAACCAAACCACCTTGAGATACTGTATCGGGGCTGGGAAATTTTCTTCGTAAAAGTCCAAATAAGGACTATCTTTAGGTTTTGAAACTGTATTGTTTCTGTCAGAGCTACTCAATTTTATATTTGTATCATGAATGCAGCCACAGACAAAAAGAACATAAATGAACCTGGCTATGTCCCAGTAAAACTTTATTTACAAAAACAGATGGTGGGTCAGTTTTGCCAACCCTTGTGCTAGCTAGATATATGTATGTCTCACTATATAATTCTACCACAGGTAATAATTAAATTATTTAACATTTGTATAACGCATTTCTACAATGATGCCAGAATTTTAATGGAGCTAGAATGCTTAAAAGGTAACTTTAAGAATTATTAATGCATAATTCCACCTTTAAGCACATTTGAATATGTGTAATTTCTAATCGCAGTTGTGAATAGCTATTTACGAAAGACAAAATTTATGTTCTTCAATGACAGTGGATAAGTCAAATTTATCATCACCTTTTTCCCTGGCATGATACTTTACAAACAGTAGATGTTCAATTCATATATACAGAGAGTAAAAAGTATAAAAGCCTCATAACAACCTAGATATAATCTTGCTCATGGATCTTTAAAGTCACTTGGAGACAATATCAATTAGTGCAAAGATCCTGTGTTTTCAATCCAAACATGTCTCCTTCCCTGTTCAGAGGTTCATCTTGCTGACTTTGTGTCCCTGGGTACGTCCTGTTATAGGACGGAAGTACTAATATTCACCTTCAAGCAGTGGTCATCAACCAAAGGACAGCTTTGTCCCCAGGGTGAGGGGGCATTTGCAATGATGTTTTTGATTGTCACAACTTGGCAGGGAGGGGGTTGCTGCTGGCATCTAATGAGTAGAGGCCAGGGATGCTGCTCAGTACCCTACAATGCACAAGACAGCCCCAACTTCTCCCCAAGTGACCATCCAGCCCAAATTGTTGATAGTGCCGAATTTGAGACACTGATTTAAAGGTTTGTGTGAGGACTAATTCACACTTTGCTAAAAGGTCTGGCAAGAGGCCTGCCTAATAATAAGACTGATTATATAACTGGTTAATAATAAGACTGATTCCTCTTGACTGGTAAAAAATAAAGAGTTATGCAAATTTGAACACAAACACGTATAAAAGTAAAGGATCTATCCATTGTTTGGGCTAGAAGCATGCTGGTACATCTTGTAGATTGGATAGTAAAATTGATACCTACCCTTGTATGTATTGACATCTGGAATCTACGTGCTCTTTGGGAGCCGTGAGAGGTTTTGAATGATACTTGGCCGTTCTGTCATTGTTATAGTAAATGTTTTATCTTGATGTTAATATCTGACTTGGTTTAAATTCACGTGGGAAATATGAAAGTTCTATTTCCTATCTTAAAAATCAATGACAACTTAATCAATGCTGCTAACAACAAGCCCCAGTTCTTATGTAGTGGAAAAGTAAACAAGCTGGAGAATTAAAAGTGACAGAATTTTCACATCAAGGACAGAGAGCATACTTGTGGTTAGCTCTTTTATATTTGCAGCCTGAAAGATTCCATCTGCTTGGTTCTTTCCTCAGGGGATTGAGGCACCTTGAAGGGATAAGGTAACTTCAGCATTGGAATAATGTTTCATATCATTAGGTTTAGATTAAGTAAATAACAGAATACTAAACTCATAACATATCCTGTTACACTAATCATGACATGGAATCTCCAGCACTAGCTTCAGAATCTTCTTCCCTAGCTGTAGCCCTGCTGCTGCTTCTGTTACCCATTTCTAGTTGCAACTGAAGGAGAAGGCAGACAAGAAGAAAATCAAAAATATCTCTGAGATGGTACTTAACAATAACAACAAAGCATACACACACACATACCTTGAAGCTCATATTCTTATCAGGTGCAAATATGAGTCAACAGTGGTTTACTAGATGCAGTTAAAAGCGGCTGCCATTGTGCCAGTCTTCCATTACATCCAGATGTGCAAACTCACACACACATAGGGTGTCAGTCAGCTGCTACCAAATTGGTGCGTTGAGTTGAAATGATGGGTGAGGTCTATGAGGAATTGCAGTATTCATGCACCAGCTAAAAAGTCAGTGACTCTTCAACTCCAGCTATTTTTGGCCATGTAAATCCAATATTGTCAGGTCTCCCAGTTTTTTTTTCCCAGAAAGCCAGAAGTCTGGGTTTTTAAGTTTAGCATGAAATGATCATTTGATGACATTTAAATAAGTACACAAACAGTTAAAAATTAGTATAAAATGGCACAACCACATTGCAAAACTGCCAGTTTCTAATAAAGGTAAATATATACCCAACAATTCCACCCTAGGTATTTACCCTAGATAAATGAAAATGTACATCTACAAGATTTATGTAAAAAATACAGCAGCTTCTTTTTTGTAGTCCCAAACCAGAAGCAGTCCCACCACTGCTCTTCAAGTCATTGTTCAAATGACACATTTTATTACTCTCCTGACTATTGTCCTCTAAGTATGTTTCAATTCTGTCTGCATTCAAGTTAGAATGGACCTTGAATCAACTGCAAGATATTCGGTGTTCTTTGACAATGAAGAGCACAAAGGATCTGATCTTTGCTTTATGTTACTATCTATAATTCTATAGATATACTTAAAGAGGATTCTAGGTGTTTTGGTAGTTATATTTTTCCATTGATCCATATTGAACATAGTTTCTGAAGTGGTTCAAAAATTTCTACATCTGTTCCTGATAGAAAGGGGTTTTTTTTTTTTTTAATTCTATTCCTCTACAAAAACATTTTTGGTTTTGCTTTGTTTTTGCCCAAATGGCATAACACAATTCATTTGAATATTACTGAATTTGATTCATCCATTTCTGCAAGCTCTTTAACTGTATGGAAAATCTATTGTGCATAGGCAACAACATTATAATTATCTCCATCATGATGGATATATATCAGATGATAAGAATATTTATGTTAGTTATCCCATGTAATTGTTGCAACGTGTAGATGCTCTTCCTTTATAATAGTTTTACAGATGAGGAAACTGAGATTCAGAATGGTTAACTTACTTTCCTAAAGCCACACAACTAGGAAGTGAGAGAACTAGGGCCCTAAACTAAGTCTACCGATTTCAAAGTCCATATTCTTAACCATTATAATTTTGTTTATTTGAAATTTGAAAATAATTCCTAGTAATTCCATCCATCAGTAAAATGTAAAGTAAGTCTTGTGTCAAAGTCCTAGAGCAAAAAGAAAGTTATTCCTGTGTGACACACATTTATACTTTTGTTTACATAAGGTAACAAACCAATTAAATTTATAATTAGGAAATTCACCCACTCATATTTAAAAAATCTTACCCAGAAGGATAAAATTAGAGGCTTCAATAAGCCTATCTGGACTTCAGTATAGCATTTATGTCTATTTATAGTTTCTAACTTTGTTCTAATCAACTTATATGATTATCCTATGACACTTTTGCACTCACATTGTCACCTTTTGAAATCAAATTGCATCTGAGGATGGATGTATACATTTAATGAGGTAGAGTTTCTAAGGGTGGAATTACAACAAGATGTCTCATTGAACAACTAGGGTAACCTGTCCTAGAATCTTCTGAAGGCTTCTGAAAGTCATGTTCCAGTCTGAGTCATCAGTATTAATCTCTTTCTTCTTTTGAAAATGAGAGTTGTATTTTCCTTCTCAGTTTTGCTACATCTCTCTTCTTGGCTCTTTATTCTATGTGATTAACTCCACACTGAGTTTTCAATCCCATTTGTAACTTTGTCCATTTGGAATGTAGTAGCCATAAACCAGGCCACAAAGTCATTTAGGACAAGATGGTGTTCCTCAGTACTTGTGTAATCCCTTCAACCATCTCTCTCAAGTGTTTGTTTTACTCTCGGAATGCTATACTAAAAAAAATGGCCTTGTTAACCTGAAGCACATCCTTGTTTTGTTTTTGTGAATATAAAAACCTTGACAGATCTGTTTGTCCTTTTGTTCTTGTAAACATCAGCTCTTTGGATTTCAGCATTCCTGACCTCATTTTTAACTCAAAAACTTCCATTTTTTAAATACTTTGTGCATGTACCTTAAAAATATGGGGCTAATACAGATCTCCTTGTTCAATAATGTTAAAGAACAAGAAGACCTAGCGTTTTGGAGTACATATAGATTAGACATTCTAAACATTCCAAAAATTGTCAGCTATTACTCCTATTTGACAGATGTAGAAACTGACATTTTAATTTGCTTAGGTTATACACTCATTAAAAAAAGCAGAACTAATCCATCTAACTCCAAACTCATGCTCTTAACATTTTTGACAATATCTCACCTGTCAGGCCCTGTCATACCTTTTGCTAGACCTCTTATGCCACAGAATAATACCTACTTTTCCTCTCCACTTTGAAACATATTTTTGAACATCATATATTCCTTATTTAATCAGGTCATATTTGTCATCTGTGGGGTAATGCAATAGTTTTCTGTTTGTTTTACCATATTGATATTTAATAAATATTCTTAAAGGAAAATTCATGTTAAATGTAAATTTTGCACTCATTTTTAATATTCCCCACAAAATTGACCTGATTCTTATACTTTGGTAGATGTCAGGCATAAATCATAAAGAAATAGGCTATAAGGGTAAAGAGATACATATTAAATAGTCATATTCATATTGGTTGGTAGGAGGGATGTGTGACTTCCAACTGGAGAACTGTAATCATCATGAAGGAACTGGCATTCTTATTAACTCTTCATAGCAGAGATCACAGTTTTCTACCCAAATCCAGTATCTTCTTTCCATGTGTTAATAGGGTTTTGCTGAATATATGGATTAACTACATAATTCCCAATCTCCCTTGCAGGTTATTTTGACCATGTGATGAATTTCTCTCCAAGGGAGTGTAAATAGAAATGAGATGGCCTCTAGGCCATGATTTTTATTTCTTATTATTTTTAAAATATTTTATTTATTGATTTGACAGAGAGAGACACAGCGAGACAGGGAACACAAGCAGGGGGACTGGGAGAGAGAGAAGCTGGCTTCCCTCCCCTCACCCCCAGCAGGGACCCCATTGCTGGGCTCCATACCAGGACCCTGGGATCATGACCTGTGAAGGCAGATACTTAAGGACTGAGCCATCCAGGCGCTCCTAGGCTATGATTTTTAAAAGCAAGTAATTCTTGGGGCACCTGGGTGGCACAGTTGGTAAAGTGACTGACTTTTGGTTTCAGCTCAAGTTGTGATCTCAGGGTTCTAAGATTCAGCCCCATGTCCAGCCCCTTTTTGGGCACAAAATTTGCTTGGGTTTCTCTCTCCCTCTCCCTTTGCCCTTCTCCCTTCTCTCTCTCTGAAATAAATAAATAAATCTAATAAAAAAAAAGTAGTTTTCTTGAATGTTCTGTTTTTCCTTATATTGTCTGGATTCAAACAACAAGATGGGTATTGGGATGACAGAGCTAGGAAATAGAAGGAGCATGCTTCTTGAGTCAACATGGATAAGAGTTATCAGCAGACCAAGATCACCTGACTTGTGTTGTAAAGAAATAACTTTCTATTATGTTAAACCACTGGTATTTGGGGGGAAGGGCAATGTGTGTTTGCAATAGCAGTTTAATGTGGTCTATAATGTACTCTTTTAAACATTTAACAAAATACACCTACCATCTTTCATGATTTTACACCTGGGATTATGGGGAAAAGTTGTCCTAAGGAGCCTGGGGCGGGGAGAGGGGGAAGAAAAAGAAAGAAAGAAAGAGAGAGAGAGAAAGAAAAAAATTATAAAATACACTGTTGATATGGAAGAGATAGTCTCAATGAGTGTGCAAATGAGGGAGTTATTTTGTCTGCCTGAGGGAGCTTTATGAAGTTTTTCAGAGTTGAGGACTTGAAGGATGAAGATTAAATTTTCAAAGCTAGAGAATAACTGTCTAGGAAGTGAGCACAACATGAACAAGGTTAAGGAAGTCTTGAATGGATAATGGTCTGTTCATAGGAAGTTCAGTTTGGCTGAAGCACTTGAAACAAAAGAAATGAGGATGACCCTGGACGGGGATTAGGAAGAACAGTTAGAGCACACCAGATCTTTAGGTACTTTCAATTCCATGTGCGGTAAGCAGAATAATCCCCCTCCAAAGATGTCTACATCCTAATCCCTAGAACCAGTAAATATATTAGGTTACAAAGGGGAATTAAGGTTGAATGTGGAATTAAGATTGCTAACCAGCAGACCTCAAAATTGGAAGATTATCCTGGATTACCTAGGTGGGCCCAATGTAACCGCAATGGTCCTTTTAAGACTTAGAGGAAGATGTGATTATGAAAAAATCAGAGAAATGGTAATAGAAGAGCACTGGGCCCCATAGTGCCAGCTTTGAGGACAAAAGAAGGAGCCATGAGCCAAGGAAACTGGCAGGTGGCCCTTAGAAATTGGAGAAGAAAAAGAAATGGCCCTATCAACACCATGGCCTTAGCTCAGTGAGATCTGTGTCAGACTTTGGATCTACAGAAAACAAATTTGTGTTTTTTTAAGTTACTATACTGGTGCTAATGCACCATAGCAGCAATAGGATATTAATACTCCTTGTTAAGCCTGACCTTAGAGAAAGAAGAGCATTGGATCAGAATTTCCACAGAGCATCAACCTGGGAGCAGTGTGTAAAATGCATTAATTGGGCAAAAGCAGACAAAGAAAATTAGGGGCCTATTTGAATAGATTAGGCCTCAGATACGATGTTGGAGGAGCAACTGCGTTGTGCTTTGAAGGTAATGTATGGGTTTATATAAGTACAGGAGAATAATTGCAGCTTGGGGAATACTTCTCAAGATATTGTTATCAATACTGATAAAAGACCAAGAATTTTGACTCCTGTTCGTGCTTCTGAAGCATGTGTAAATCTCCTTGGCGCTTCTCCTCTCCCTGTACTATTTTATGCAGACTGCAGATGTGGCTTTACCGTGGAAGTGCAGGCCGATGTAAAAGTGACATCTTGTGTTGCTTTGACGCATTGCATTTCTAGTTCTGTCATGATTCCTCTGTTCTGGAAATTCTTCTGCTTCTAGTTCCTTTACTCAGCAGAAAAGAAATGCACTACAGTCACTGCAATGCAAGGTATATAATTTGTGGTATTAAAAAAAAAATTTTAGGCTATTCTCTGCCTTATTTACAAATTATATGCTAGTGACAGGTAAATCATTCTAAGGATGGTGTTTGACATAATCCATTACATTATCTTGTAATGGACTGTGAATCTTAGAACAGTTTGATATTTAAAATTAGATTGAGTAACTATTATGAAAATGCCTTAAAATAGAAAATCTGTGATCTGCAACGGCTGGAACCCAGACTGTTTTCTAGAAGCTATTCTCTGAAAAAAAAAAAAAAAAAATTTTTTTTTTTTTTTTTTTTTGGTCACTAATGAGGCACATGTAGTTCCAGGTGTGAATATATTATCCATCTCATGCTACAATCTCCTTTCACTGTGGATTTGATTGTTGGTGGCCATTATATCAAAACATGCCCATTCATTTTGGTTAGGCTACAAATGAGGTACTCATGCACCTAGTAAATTCAACCATACAAAAACCTGGAGAAATAGCTATGTGATCAATAAAATCAATAATGAGTGTGTCAGTAGTTCTTTCTCACTGTTAAAAGGCTGGTATCAGAAATGCTAGAGAGGGAAGAATCTTTCCAGCATGCTAATAAGGATTAAGGCAGTATGATGAAATCTAGAATAATAGGGGACAGGAAAGAATATATGACTGAAAAAAAAAAAATGAATGAAATAGCATGGGCATGTGACTGCCTCACATGAAGCAGAAGAGAAAAGCCCAAAGCTTAAAGCTAAAAGAGAAAGTTAGGTCTAAAATTCCGAATAATAAAACAGGGGACTGCTGAGAAGAAACACTCTGGAGAATAAAAGAAAAGTGCCTAGATCAAAGATAGATGATACAGAATCTTAAACGAAGAAGAAAAAAAAAATGGTTGTCAAAGAGAAAGAAAACCATAGAAACCATAGAAACTAGAAGCCTAGTGTCAGAGAACATTATTACATATCCCAACCCCCGGAAGAGAATGAGTCTGAAGGATATACGGGCAGGATGGAGTTTCACATGTGTAATTAACCTGGTAAATTACATCATGTATACACGGACCATTCGCTCAATCCTGTTGTCCCAACAAAATGAAGTAAAATACCAATTGTTTGATGTGGTCTAAAAAAAATGGGTTATAGAATTAGATATCTGGGTTTGAAATGAAGCTGACCTTCATTTGCTATGTGATCTTTGCCAGTTCCTTAACCATTCATCGTGTCCCTCCTCTGTAAAGTGAGAACAGTTTCAACTTCTTCATAACTCTATGAGAAGTGAGAGAAGTGAGATCAGGAAACCTCGTGCCTGGTTAACTCTAAAACTTTAACAATTTTTTGGGAGAATGGCAGTTACTGGCTTCAGTTCTTTCTGCCTACGTAAATCATAATGATGTGAAGGATCAATAAAAGAAATAAAATTCTAAAATGGCTCCTATGCTCCTATATGACTTATGGGAAGGGGGAAAGAACATAACCATCACCACCCCTCTTTGGTAGAAAGAGCTAATCAAGGACACCAGAGAAGGGAGTTTGAGGCAGGTCACTTAGCAAAAGGTAGAAAATTTAATCCTTTTCCATGTTTCCCACATTAGCATATAGAAGTTGTGGTAGGTAAAAACATTATGCAGTTTCCTTTGTTTCAAAATTCACACCACAAAATCAGGGATAATCTACTTGGAATGAAGTATGGGCTGTGGGCCCCTGTAACATCACCTGCTGTGGTACTGGTTCAAACTGTGACATCCTGGCGTTAAGAACTAAGCTTTCTGAAACAAATCTCTAGGTGTGGAACCCAACAATCTCATGTTTTTAATACATAGGAAGAGGTTTCGATGGTGACTGGGTGGTATTTGTGAAAAGGAGAGAGGCAAGTCTGGCCTCGGTGCCCCTTGCTTGTGATCTTTCCTGGTGATTCTGATAACATGCTCCTGCCAGTGTCCTGGCTAAAAATTGCTTCAGCAATCCTTGCTTCTGTAGCAGCAAACTGGATTCCGGTTCCTGGCAAGTTTCTTCAACCTGTGCTATTGTATACATTGGTAAAGAGCATGACTATTTTAGTAGGGCCCAAATATTTGTTTGATGTGTCTTATTAATGGTACTTCCTATTGGAAATCATGTTATTGCTTCAGGGCAGGGCAACCATGGTGGGTCCATGGAACAGTTACTAAGTAAGACCAAGAGAGGCATGGACTGAGGTATATTATATTATTATAGAAAAGTAGCTGGTGGTAGGAGGATTAAAGTATGGGTTTCATGAAAACTTCATACAGCAGACATTTAAGAAACTGAAGAGGCATAAGAAAATAAAATATGATTTATTTAATCCACTTCTATTTTATGATCTGTATTTAGATCAATTCAAATAAGCAGGATAAATAGAAGAAGCTGAACATCTACCACACATAGTTCACAACTGGAAAATCTCCTACTTGTCTCTTAAGTTTCTTACTGGTCTTTAACCACAGTAGGTAGTAAGGTCGGTCACACCCAGCCCACATGGAGATGACCATTTCTTTCCTCATCCCTTTATGGCACCTTGTACTGTGCTGTATTATTCCATAATTATGTTTTTAAATGTTTGTTTTATGCTTAGAAAATGATGTCCCTCTTAACCACAGATGCTGGGTCTCATTAATCTCTGTGTACTGCATCCATAGCTCAGGGCCTGGCACATTATAGATTAATGCATATGCATAAAGTTATGGTAAAAGAAGTTGAATCAGTGTTTTTAGTAAAGTAAAAGTGAGCATACAAATTACTATGTTGTAAAGGAGAGTAAAGTTAGAGTCATCAGAGATTTCATCTAATTAAGGGGATTTCAAAAGGCTTCACAGAAAAGATGGTGCTCAAGATAGGACTTAAAGAATTAATAGGTTTTCAACAAATGGAGTGTGTTTGGAGGAGAGTAGCTATTTCAGATAAATGAAACAGCATGAACAAAGGTAGAAGCAAGAACTCAGGGCATATTGAGTGAACAAAGCAAAAGGCCATTCTGAATAGAGTTCATTGTAGGAATGGCAATTAGATTTTCTCTCATATGCCATATGTGACAACTGGTAGAGGCCACCTATATTGAAAATAATTCCTGGGCTGAGTCTGAGTTCAGCATGTAAGAATATCATAATCAATAAAAAAAAAAAAATAGCTGCCATGGACTCAAGAGAATAACCTCTCTGAATTAAGACACTTAAAGCCTACCATCTCTATGTAAATATGAGAACAGTGGCATTTTCTACCATTTATAATGGCAGATACTGAGCATCAACTATGTGTCACACTCCAAACCAGATATTGAAATATCTATGTCATAGCCAAGAAAGACAATTATGACACCTAAAAAAAAAAAATTACAGTCACATGGAGAATATACTCACTAAAGAAATATTTTCACAAATAATTGTATAATCACAGTTTTATGACCATTCCCATTATGGTTAATTATAGGGTGCTGTATGATTGTGAAGGAAGCCTGTCCTAATATGAGAGTTAGATAAGACTTCCCTGACCAAATGATCTTAAACTGTTACCTGAAGAATCCCTTTTCCTATATAGGGCATAGAAAAGCCAGTGCTCCTTGACATGTATTGAATGATTTTATGAGGCTCCTCTAGCTTCTGTTTCGACAGCTTAGATAAAGGGTCGCTGACATCCTTACATTTCTCCTTATTAACCTAACTTTGTCACAGTTTATCTTTGATAAACAAACACAAACATACTTTCTTAAATTACTTGTTCTCATAATGTGGACCCTACACCAGCCAATCAGTCTCACTTAGAAAACTGTGAAATGCACATTCTTGGATTCTTGCTAATTCCTACATCACACCTACTAAATGGATTTAGCAGAGCCTAGCAAGCTATGCTTCAGCAAGCAGACCCTGGTGATTCTGATGTATACTAAGGTTTGAGAACACTTCCCTGAAGTAAAGTACACATTTCAGAACAGAAGATTTTTTTTAATAAAGGGGGAAACTCCTCATAAAGAGGCCTTTTTCCAATGATGAAAAATAACTTAGAGATTAAACTACATTTCTTAGTGAACACTTACAAGGTGAAAAGCATTTTTTTTTAAAGATTTTATTTATTTGACAGAGAGGGAGATCAGAAGTAGGCAGAGAGGCAGGCAGATGGAGAGGGGGAAGCAGGCTCCCTGCTGAGCAGAGAGCCCAATGTGGGGCTTGATCCCAGGACCCTGAGATCATGACCTGAGCCTAAGGCAGAAGCTTAACCCACTGAACCATCCAGGTACCCAGTGAAAAGGGTTTTGATGGCAAAATATTCTAAATTGTTAGGAGCGGTTTCTCCCCCCCTACCTAAAATCTATTTGTGTGTACACACTTCCATAACATCCTCAAAAAAGGTGAAGAAAACTCATTTTAAGAAATTGTCATAGTGGAATATAAGGAATCACCTCTGTGCCCTGAACTGGGTTCCCCAAGTGCTTAGTTCAAAGGGCAAATTAAGATGAAAAATATTACAAATATTTTACAATTTACAGTTCTAAGTAGTGAAAACTTCTGGAGATACCTTTCATATCAACAATGTAGTGTGCTTTATAAGAAAGAAGAACATAGAAAAAAGTAGAAAAAGTAATATTTTCATTTTGTTTGACTACAGAACTTTGGTCCTGCCAAAGGTACTATTTTATTGCTTTCCAGAAAAGCTGTGAGATTAATAATTATTAAAGACATCTTGTGAAATTTATTTTTGGCTTATAAGTGTTGTCTAAACCCTTGCTACTCAAAGTAGCTTCATCACCATTTGGGAGCTTGTTAGAAATGCAGACTTTTAGATCCTAACCCAGACATACTGAATCAGGATCTTCACATTAACACTATCTCCAGGCAATTCACAGGGCCATTAAAGTTTGAGAAGCACTGAAGCATTTGCATTACCCAAGGGTAAGACATTGACTAGAAAGTTCTCTGATACAGCCATACTTAATTTCTAGGTGATATAGTTGTGGTATCAACCCTATTAACCCAACCTGGTATTGCAATGTTAATCTAAAAAAAGATAAATGAGGAAGAAAAGAAAGATAATTGCAAACACTAGCAATATAAGACATTGCTGAAGTTCAACATAGATTTAGAAGACCCAAATCAATTTATTTATTTATTATTATTTTTTTTTTTTAGATTTTATTTATTTGACAGAGAGAGATCACAAGTAGGCAGAGAGGCAGGCAGAGAGAGAGAGAGGGAAGCAGGCTCCCTGCTGAGCAGAGAGCCCGATGCAGGGACTCCATCCCAGGACCCTGAGATCATGACCTGAGCCAAAGGCAGCAGCTTAACCCACTGAGCCACCCAGGCACCCCCAAATCAATTTAAATAAAGGTGTTTGAAGATTGTTTATTGAAGAAGAGTAAGTGATAACCATTTGGTCCATAATGGTGCAATAGCTCTGGTGTCAAGGGCTACCTTATATAACATTGCCCATTAGAATCCATTACAACAGAAGTCTAAACAAATCCCTTTTGTGAAAAAGAAAAGCCTTAGAGGAAGACAAAAGATAATTAATTATACCTGAAATTTGCACAATGAACTGAGAGCAATACACCATTAAAAACCAAAGGATTATTGCAGCCTATTAACAGTAAAGATGTCTACTGTACTAGAAAAAAAATCTTAATTTTTACGTTTATGACAATGCTAATTCCCCAAGCAGATACTTGGGAGACATTTATGGTAACTGAGGAAAATTTTCTCTCTCTTTAAGCACTGGAATTTGCATTTTCTTATGTCACATACATGCTAAAACATTGTCATGGAAGGGGTAAGTTATTCAGAAGTAGATTTAGCCTACAATAATATCAACACTTTCATTTCAAGCTCATTGATTTTTTTTTTTTTTACCTTAATGAGCCCTGGAATTAGTAGAGTACAAAAAGCCCTATATTGGTTGAAAATCTTCTCACAACTCAATTTAATTTAATTTGAAAATAGCTGTTTTACTGTCTCTCAAACTAAATTTAAGAAATCAAACAGAGCATTAACATGTTAATTAATAAGAGGTTCAGTGGGAAGGTAGGAAATGATTAGTTGCATTACGATTCCTTCAGATTTTCTCTAGGAAACTCATTAAAGGGCTCTTCAGAAGTGCTTTTCTGAAAAGATGACAAACACATGGCATATGTTCTTCAGAAATCTCAGGGTGTAAGGCCTGTGTCTGTCTTCTCTCCATAGTATAAATGTTCAGAGGTGTGTTCACAAGGGGAGACTCACCTGAGTGGCATTTGATAAGTGATCTGTGTAGCATGTCCCAGGCCAAGCACATGCACCAGTTTGAGAGGAAGTAGGTCAAATTCAATGTACTCAATGCAACAGGGAGCCATTTTCTTTGGGTTGGCCAAAGAAAAGATGTTTCATATTTTTCTTCTAGTTCTCAGAGGTGAGATGAGGAATTCTCCAAGTAACCTACATTTTATAGCTCTTTATATTATGCAGAAAGTTTCCATGTATATTAATTCTTTTGATCTCAATCACTCTGGTAACTAGGGAGAGTACACATAATTTCCAGAGAAAGCAAAGTACAGTTAAATGACCCAAACTCACTTTAGCTGTCCTGTTCCATTTATTTATAAACTTCAGGCTCTTTGTCTCTCTTTTTCTGATATGTAAACATACAATTTTCTAAAAAGTATTTTAGGTGCTTAAATAATATATACAATTTTGGATAAAATGTGCTTTAGATATCAGGATTGAAAAGTAAAAGAGTGCCAGTTATGAAATTAGTATACAGCATACCAAAGTCTTATATATATTCTTGCTAAAGGAAGTCCCCAGAATGGATCTCACCTTTATATCAGCCAGTGGAAGAAAGGAAATAGATGGCATTTTAGCAATGATTCTCAAAAAGTGTGGTCCTCAACTAATAGCAGGAGTATCACTTGGGAACTTTTTAGAAATGCAAATTCTTGGGGTGCCTGGTTGGCTAAATGGGTTATGTGTCTGCCTTTAGCTCAGGTCATGATCCCAGGGTCCTGGGATCGATCAAGCCCTACATCAGGCTCCCTGCTCAGCCAGAAGCCTGCTTCTCCCCCTTTTCCTCCCCCTGCTTGTGCTCTTCTGCTCTCTGTCAAATAAATAAAATCTTAAAAAAAAAAAAGAAAAAAAGAAATGCAAATTCTTGGGACCCATCCCAGACTTAGTGAATCAGAATCTAGGGAGGTAGTCTAGTTTAACAAGATCTACAGGTGAATCTGATGCCTACTCATATCTGAGAACCACTGCACTACAAAACTAGTTATATGATAGAAGCCGTGGATGAGTTACTTATGAGAGGATTATCTTCATGAGATGGGACCTTTTCTATTTTGTTCACCTTTGCATTCCTACCACATGGAACAGAACTAGGCATATAGAGCACACACATGACAGAGTCTTGTTGAATTAGTAAACTATTCCTCAAGACATGTTCTGAAAGTTCTGAAAAGCGGGTGCTGTTTAATGTAGCAAGAAAATCTTAATAAATAGAGCAGGACTAGTGGCACCTGGGTAATTCAGTTGTTGAGCGTCTGCCTTCGGTTCAGGTCATGATCCCAGGGTCCAGGGATCCAGTCCCGCATTGGGCTCCCTGCTCCACAGGAGGCCTGCTTCTCCCTCTCCCACTCTCGCTGCTGCTTGTGTTCCCTCTCTTGCTATGTCTCTGTGAAATGGATAAATAAAATCTTAAAAAAAAAAAAGGAAAAAAATAAATAGAGCAGTACTCTTATAGAAGTATAAATGCAGGCATGAGTGAATAAAACTAAATGCATGGATAGCCAGTATTCTCTAAGCTAGAATAGCTGTTCTCAAATTTGGCTATTCATAACTGTCCTCATCATCAGAATTATCTGGTGTGGCCCTAATAATTCTGATCTATTCAATAGGTCTGGAAAGGGAATTTTAAAATTCTCAAAGATGATAACTTCTCTGGACATATATGTACATAAATGCATATGTATGTATATAAACAGATACAGTCCATACGCCTATATACTGTTTTCAAGAATTATGTGCTACTTAAGGACTTCAACATATCATTAAATATATTCACATATTTTATTGGAAAAATAATTTGACTTGTTTGAAAATAAAGAAATTTACAAAGTAAAATTCCCCTACCCATCTCACTTTCTTCCTAAGGAAGAACAGATGTTTACAGTTTGGTAGCTTTTTCTGAACCCAAATTTGTGTTTGTATTAACACAAAACCAACCATTTGCATTTTTGTTTTATAGAAAATAGCAGAATTATTTAACTTTCTTCTGATTTGCAATTTTTCATTCAGTGTATCTTGAGCAACCTTCCATGCCAGTACCTCATTCTTTTTAATAATTGCACACTATTCTAAAATATGAATGGACTATGTTTTATTTCATCATCTGTCTATAAGCATTCAGAACTAGAAATGACAATATAGTAACGTCTTTGCAGTTTTTTTGGTGGAGAGGTCCTATAAATGGAATTCTGAAGGGAATAGTTATGTAAACTTAATTTAAATATAAAGTCAACTGAGTTTAAATGATAATGATTTTTTTTTAAAGATTTTATTTATTTATTTGACAGAGAGAGAGGGAGAGAGCAAGCAAGCACAGGCAGACAGAGTGGCAGGCAGAGGCAGAGGGAGAAGTAGGCTCCCCGCCGAGCAAGTAGCCCGATGTGGGACTCGATCCTGGGACCCGATGTGGGACTCGATCCTGGGATGCTGGGATCATGACCCTAGCCAAAGGCAGCTGCTTACCCAACTGAGCCACCCAGGCATCCCATGATAATGATTTTAAAGGAAGGTATATTAATGGTAATCACCAGGAGAATTAATGATCTGAGAACTGCAATATTTAGGAAGTTGATTTAGATGAGTAAGGGAGAAGAAGGTAAATCTCTTCAGCACCTTGATCTGATTTCTTTCTCCCTCCTTCACACCCATGCTGTGGGCAGTCCTGTCCTAGGAATCTACCCTCATGACCTTATTTAACATCTAAATCCTACCTTCAACATAAATGTGGTAGAATCATGTTTATTTTGAGATAATTTAAAAAATTACATAATGCTTTAAAATCAGTCTCCAGTTAGCTCTTTTTTTTTTCTATTTTGTCAACTAATGAGACAAGAATTTTTTTCTATTTTGTCAACTAATGAGTCAAGAATTACAAGAGAAGAAAAACAATTTGGCAGTTCTTGACAAGAAAGAAATTGGATTAACTGTGTTACCAGATATTTTCATAATTTGATTAAAAATGTGTTTTTTACAATACTATTAAATTATAAATCAGCTAACCAATTTTAAGTGTTTTTTAAAATTGTGTTGTGATATTTAGTAAGTAAAAATTGTTTTTATTTTCATAATTTTGTTTCCTTAGGGATTTTAAACTTACTATAGTAATTCATTATTAAAAAACCAGAATTCTCAATGTCCTTATATAGGGTAGTCTAGACAATCCATTTGGAATTGTTAATTTTTAAGGTGCTTTTTGGGTTATTATTCTTTTAAAAAATCAATGATTGATATGTTCCTTGATCTTCTTTTCATATTAACCATGTTCTTAGACTTTTTTTTCAGTTTAGTAAACTTTAGTATCAATTAGAGAGACACATACATAAGTTATAGGGACTGTCAGAATTTAATCATGAATATTTATGCTTTACTATTACAACTGTAGATAGCACCAATAAAGAAATGTGACTTTTCCCTAGGTTTTGATATTGAGCCAGACATAAATATCTCCAAGATGGAAATGCAGTAAAATGATGCCATACATCTACTGTTTATTAAATTAATTAAATAAATACCTTTATTTTTTAGCATATGTATAGTAGTTATTCTGTGCTTTGCTTTTTCCAAAGCTTGATAGAGATTAACCAGTGTAATTTGCCTAACAATGACATAAAATAGATGCTAATTTAAATCCCATTTTATCGATGAGAAAACCAAGAAACAAAGATGTTAAGTGACTCATCCAGGGTTTCACAACTACTCAGGAGCAAAGAAGAGACTCAAAACCAGGCCCTCAGGCTTTAGAATTTAGGCACTCAGCCAAGAAGCTGCCTCCCTGCACATTTTCAAATATAAAACCTAAATTGAACAATTTAACAGTTCTTTTGTATCTCAAAAATTGGGTTTAAGAGAATATAACAGTAGTGCAAACATCTAATCTTGATATTTTAAAAGTATGTTTTTAAAAAATACTTTTTTAAAAAAATACTGTTTTTAAAAAATTTAGCAGAGAGATTGCCTAAATGGTTAAAGGAACTGAAAACTGGGAAGAAAGGAGGAAACCTCAAAGAAATTGGAGTAATTTTGCTTACAAACAAATATAATAATCTGTACGAACAGGGATGGTACAGAATATATAAGACCATATGAATGGTCTGGTGACCCACAATCACAGGATAATTCTATCTGAGGAAGGAAGATTTATAAAGATAAGTTGGTGGGAATGAAAGTTAAAAACAAAATTAAGTTTCCTTTTAGTTCTAAGTTTTATGAGTGTAGTAAACTAGATGAATGTCATAAACTGATTAGCCCTTACTGTACAAAGCATTCTTTTCCTACCTTCTTTAGAAAGCCATGAAATCAGTTATAAAAATTTAATGCAAATTTAGGATACAAAATTCTCTTTTCTGACAAATTTAATCTCTCATGTTTATATAAATAGGAAAACCAGAAAGACCTGACTTTTTTTTTTTTTGCCATTATCTACTCTCCATGTATTAGAAAGCTTTGTCCACTTTCTTAAGAAAGGCTCAGCAATTTATGCTTTAAGAGCATAAAATTACTGAGTGTTAAGTGGTGAAATGTGTTAGAAGCATCTCTGGATTAACTATTTTCTGCCTAACAATCTGGAGCTTACTTAGATAAAGATTGAAGTTTACATGGTTTTTGATGATATTTATCAGTACCTTGAAGTTTTAAAATGAAATGTTTCCATTCTGGTTGACAAGGTTTCTATTTATGAGCAGCCCAATAAGATAGAGTGCTCCTTAGTGTTTATCCAAACCTGCAATTCTGGTGTAAAACTTTCACTTACAACGAATGATGGGACTAAGAACAGGCTTAAAACCTACCTTCCCCATAAATTATAATTGGCTAAGGTGGAACGATTTGATGGTATCTTATTTGGAGGGAAATGTCAGAAATTAGGCTTAAAAGTAACAGACAGGTGGACATGTAGACAAATTCAGACTGCTCACAAACCTGCCTTGTATGACTTGTGTTAGTATCTAATGTGCCAGACCCCAAAAAGGAGAGTATGTTCACTATGTTATACTCATACAACATAATGAAAGGAAAGCTTTCAGATACCAGAAAGTAAATTAATATAGTCCACATTTTGACCAAGCACAGAACTTGATACAATTCATCATTCTCTCCTTAAACACCTTCTTCACTTGCCGTGTGAGGCATCATTATCTCCCATGCCTCACTGACATTTTCTTCTTCATCTCCCTTGTTAGTTATTCCTCATTCCCCCAACTTCTAAAGGTTGGAGTTCCCAGCATTCAGTCCTCCCATCTTTTATAATCCACACTTGCTTCCTTAGTTTCAAGCCTCTCATATTAATGTTAAGTATTCTAGTTCCTTTGTTCCACCATGATTCCGGAAATGTATGTTCAGTATTACCACTTAATCAACTTGTGTAGTTTATTGTGAAGTTTATTAGAAGTTTATTAATCATTTAATATGTAACCTTTTGGAATACTGCAGAAACCTATGTCCAGATAAGTATTTATTTTCCAAATTATCGTATGTCAGACTCTATACAAAGCAGGAAACATATGTTATTTTATCTGATATCAATGCAATTCTGATGAGGCGGAGAGGTTGATTCCATTTCACAGATGACCAGTGTTCCCAAGGTCACATCCCCAAGCATAATAATAGCTGATATATGAATGCTTACTCTGTGCTCTCTGTTGCTTTAGCTCCTCTATTTACTCACCCCATAGTCCTCATAAATAGAAGTATTATGATTTATATATTACAGATGAGAAAACAGATTTATAAAGTAACTCATGGTGGTGGCAAAACTAAAGGAGAGAATATCTACAGTTTACTTTTTAAACTCCAAAGTTACTGTCTCTTTTCATGTCAGCACAGTGTCCTCTGAGGAGGCAAACAAAGACCAGTGTTTAGACAGGCTGTACAAAGACCTGAGTAAGAGACAGTTGAACTAAGAAAGCAGTAGGAACTGTATAATCAAGGGTCAACAAGAAGACTGGAAACTCAGCCAAGGAGATAAAAACAACAAACAAGAGAAACTGTAAGAAGGAACTCTATTTACAATTTTGTTTGATGAGTCTGCTGGCACGTCTTGCCACATTTTATCTAAGTTACAACAGTAGGAGTTACTGAAATTCTTCCTTAACCATGAGAGTTATTTCCCTTGATTTGCTAGCTTTTCCTTTTGGTGGATAAGATCCATTTTTTAGTAATAGATGACTTACCTTAAGGGATCAATGCTCCATTCTGATCTTAAATCATGTGCTAAAACCAATATAGGTTGCAATTTATAAAACTAAGAAAAACCAAAAATTATACTTTCTCACTATGATTTCTACTTTTTCTAAAGATGCATTTTTAAAGTTTAACAGTATTAAATTGATGAATTTAGCTGCCTTACAAACCTGATTCTAACAATTGTACATTTATATTATTTCTTACATTTAAGAAAAACATGTTCTAATTTCTTTGCTTAGTGAATAAATGCTATTGAACATCTAATATGTAACACACTGAACTGTAGGTATTAGAGATATGAAGATATCTAACATTTTAGTTCCTGCTCTAGGAGTTAATGGCCAAACAGTAGGAAACACAGATAAAAAGGGAACTCTGAACCAATATGTAACTGACATACATACACACAACTAAAAGTAACAGATAAAATAAGGAAATTCATAATTTCTCATGAAATAAACTTCAGAGATAAGGCACACTTAAAGTTAGTTGAATCAGCAATTCAAAGATATTGATCAGGGACGCCTGGGTGGCTCAGTTGGTTAAGCGGCTGCCTTCGGCTCAGGTCATGATCCCAGCGTCCTGGGATCGAGTCCCACGTCAAGCTCTTTGCTCGGCAGGGAGCCTGCTTCTCTCTCTGCCTCTGCCTGCCTCTCTGTCTGCCTGTGCTCGCTCTCTCTCTCTCTAACTAATAAATAAATAAAATCTAAAACAACAACAACAACAACAAAGATATTGATCATTAAAGACTGACAAATGGGGGCACCTGGGTGGCTCAGTGGGTTGGGCCTCTGCCTTCAACTCAGGTCCTGATCTCAGGGTCCTGGGATTGAGTCCCGCATCAGGCTTTCTGCTTAGCAGGGAGCCTGCTTCTCTCTCCCTCTCTCTGCCTGCCTCTCTGCCTACTTGTGATCTCTCTGTCTGTCAAATAAATGAATAAAATCTTAAAAAAAAAAAAAAAAAGACTGACAAACGTAAACATGCATTCATGGGGATAAACTCAACTAATGTGATAAGTCAACAACTCAACCAGGTGGAAGAACAAGTGATGGTTGAGGGAAAGAACACGGATTGTAGCCAGCTGGTCACAAGTAGTCAACACATGTTGGGCATAGAATCAAGAATTTTAACAGAATTGAATGTTGAATCTAAAGTCTGTGAGGGCACTTCAAGTAAGAGAGTGGCTACTTAAAAAAAAAAAAAAAGAGTGGCTACTGTTCTAAGATCAGTTAGGCTGATTTTATAGAGCAGAAAGAGTAAATAGAGCAAATAGCCATCACAGAGCATTCAATCCCAGGCATGGAACCTTTCTGAGTATAGGGACCTACACAACTGCCTTGCTCTGGTATACCCATGATATGCCATGAAGCCTGCCTTGCTCTGGCATATGGACTCACTAATTACCTTCCTCCCTTTCTTTATGGACATTGTAAATAAAGTAGAAGTCATTCCTGCTCTGGGCTAGTAGTACAACAGTCCATTTAATGGGAGTCATGCTGGGGATCTCCCACTCATTCCAGAGTTAGGTACCAATCGTGTTCTATCATGGAAATTACAGGCCCTTGAAGGGTGTCTCTCAGCCTTGGGTCAGGGCAGCAGTTTAATAAGAAGGGGAGATTGACTTCTCTTCTCCCTACAGCAGTCTCATATTTTCATTTTTTTCTGAGCTCAGCAAATTATGTCGCTGGTCCTGTGCTAAAGACTGGGGAAGGGGAATGAACTTTAGATTTCCTGAATAGTTGGAAAACTTCTTATTACAGGACATGACAAAGAAGCAAGTGACAACGTTCATATCTAAACCCATTTATTTTGCCAATGAGGTAAACTTTTAATATTATTTTACTTAAAGGAAAACAAAACAAACATGACAGAGTATGACCAATTATTAATTATGATTGTTGACACAGGAGGTTTGTTAAGTTATTCTCTGTAACTTTCAGTTTTCTTTTTTTCCCCTTCAAAATTCTCTTAAAAAAAAAAGATGATAAAAACATTCTATTTAATGAAGAACTTCAAGCAATTTACCTAGGAGTTTGAGACATGTTTATTTAATGTATGACTTTTATTTTTTATTTATTCTTTATTATTATATTGACTTTTAGCCTTAGGTAGTATGAGCACCTTTCCCCTCATTGATTTTCCACCTGGTCTCACCCTAGTTAATGAAATGCCAGTTAAAATAACTCCCCAATATAATAGCATTCATTCATTTATTCATTCACTCCACACATGTTTGTATGTGCAGATACAAGGAGTAAAGAAAAAAAAAACCCACAAGATTCTTCTTCTAAGATGCTTAAAAACATGTAATCTAAGGATTACAAAATAATATGATAGATACAGAAAAGTCCAGCATGCCATAATATTCCTAACACACATTGGGAGATTGTAAGAAGTATTCCTGGGGAAAGTGGTATTAATGGAGCTCTTGGGCTTCCGAAGCTGAGTAGCAAATACCTGTGCATATAGGAGTAGGACATTTCATGTAAAAGGAACCATATATGCAAAAGAAAATGGCATGTTGTGAATGTTGCCAAATGTCTGGATTGCATGGAGGGTTAGTAGCATGTGGCAGAATGGTCTTGAGTCAGTTTAGAGAGAGAAGAAGGCAGCAGAACATAAGGGGCCTTATATGTCCTTCATATTTTCCTAGGACTTCTTTCAATCTCTTTGCACATGGACAGAGCCTGTAATCACATTCTGGCAAAAAATTATAGATGGAAATATTTATATAGGTAATTTATAGGCTGATATAGTAAATTCACCAACAACACTCATAAAACTTTTATTCAGAGGAATGGAAGAAGTCTAAATGGATCTTATATAAATCTAAAATTTTCCACAGTTTGAATATCAAAAATCAAAGTTAGTCAGCTTTATCTGGATTAGATCAGC
This sequence comes from Taxidea taxus jeffersonii, assembly GCA_003697995.1. Lineage (NCBI taxonomy): Eukaryota > Metazoa > Chordata > Mammalia > Carnivora > Mustelidae > Taxidea > Taxidea taxus. The sequence goes on along the minus strand of ML110308.1, from coordinate 13,992 downwards.
AATCTGGATGAAATACTTTATATTAAACTTCTCCCACATCAGCCTATCTTCTCATGATGAAATGCTTCCTCAATTTGTTCTGAGTTACTGGGAAGGGCACTTCTCCAATACACAGAATGAATCTGGGAAATCAATCTTCAAAGCATTTTGCCCTTGAGCTATCCATATATGTGTATGTGTTTATAAAAGAGAGAGAGGGTTAACTTTTTTTCAATTGTTTAAACTCACAGGATACATCCAATATTATGGCAATGACGCATATTCTTAATAATTTTCAGGATAATTGGCTTCTAATTTGATTGTTTGAAAGTTTAGATTTTCCTATGCAAATTTTCTTGAAGCGCGGGAATAAGCTTCTCTATTTTGTGTGCACGCATGCACGCACACACACGCGAGTATATGGATACACACACCCATGAGCCAATTCAAATCTAAAAGATATATCAAAGAAAGAGCCGATTTTGAGAATTAGAAACTATAATTATCAAATATAGCACACAAAACTTTCAAAAGAAATAACCACTTGATTTTTAAGCAGTAACAACTTCTATGTATCCAAATACGATAGGATGATTTTTAGCTCTCAAAACATATTCTTTGAAGGAAGAGAAACAAATTTCTATAATGATCTTAATAAGCATATTTATGAGAACAATTGCTTTGTCTTTTCAGAATGCTATTACTGAAAACCTAAGAAGTCTTGAGTTTTCTCTCTCCTAATAGTCCTTTTAGACATACATTTTACCAAATAGCGATAGTTTAAAATACTGTCTTCAGGACTGTCAGAAACAAATGACAATATTAAGTGGTTATGCACTGATGTATATGTGTCTTTGTTCTTAAAAGAAAAATTCAGATTGCTTTCTTTTTAACTCTTAACTAAATACCAGGCAGCCAATATATGGGTCTCAGAAGTTAGACATTAAGGAGTTCTAATTTCAAAACTGCCTCTGCTATAAGGATTAAATATGATGATTCAGATAAGACTCTTAACCCAATGCTTGGAACTGGTGAAGCTTCATTTCTTATCAGCCTACATGAACATTTGAGGGTAGGGGTTGTTTTTCTAGTCTATAGAACTATTCTAAAAGATTCATAAGAGTTTGGGGGTTATTCTGATATAAGGTCAGTCTTTGATGGTGTATCAGTAAGGATATTCTGGGTTATGCCATGGAAACAAACAATTCTCAAATCACAGTGGTTTAACACCTCCAAAGTATATTTCTTTCTCATTCCCAATGAGGGTCAATAGGGGCTCCACTAACCGTGGTGACATCAAGATCTAAGCTGGAGTGCACTCTGTGCCTAATGAGCTCCCAGAATTTTCTTGGCAAAGAGAATGGAATATGGTGAATGAATCATTGGATCTTAAATCTTAAATAAGAAAGCGGCACGACTCTTTTAGTCCTGTGTCACTGACCATTCATCTTCCCTCACATAGGGTAGAGGAGTACAAATCTACCATGTGCCCTACTGACAACTATCATCTCCTTTTAGATTAACTGTGAGATGGGTAATGAAAAATTAAAAGGTTTTCCTTGTTAGATATTGTGAACAAATACATCTCTGCTAAGTAGGAATTACTTGAAGTTTAGGGGGAATTCTTGTTAGTTACTCTCATTAGAATTGAAAACTTCTTCATAAATGAATATGTCTAGAATCCATATTTATAACTCCAAAGGAATCATAAACAAACTCTGGGTAAATATCCAGTTACTTTACTCCATTTGCCAGGAATTCAGGAGACTTGGTAAGGACAAGATGCCACAGCACATCAATTTGATAATAAGGCTTGGAGAAATGTGATTTTCAAAGCTCAGACCTATCAAACTGATTCTAGTGTTTGCCAGCTGCAGTCTCACATATAATTTTTCAACTAGGACAGGATGACAAAAAAAAAAAAAAAAAAAAAAAAAGGAAGAAGAGGAGAAAGAAAGAAAGAAAAGAAAACCCAAACCCTGCAGCAATGTGTCTGACATGTTAATATGGAATGAAGGTTCAGATTGCAGATGGGGTTTGTTTTAGAAGCAATGAGATTGCCACCCAGAGAAAGACATTTAAAACATTACCTTAAGCTAAACAAACACCACTTTTCCAAGGTGCCTCATTAACCTTGGAATGTTGATATGCCAGGAACAGAAAAGCGGAAAACAACAAGATGACAGGCTAGGGAATAGACAAAGAATATCTGTGAATTGTGGTGTGGTGTGGTGTGCATGTGTGTGTGTGTGTGTGAGAGAGAGAGAGAGAGAGAAAGAGAGAGAGAGAGAGGCAGAGAGAGAGAGGAGAGAGAAACAGTTTGGTGGGGGAAAGGCAGAATGGGGATATTTAGTAATGGAGATGAGTGGTAGCTCCAGAATTTCTGTGTTATACTGGGATCATAGCATGTGCAAAGGGAGGGCCTGGGAGCTGCATTTTTTTTTAACATTTTATATGGTTACCTGAATCAAAGAATGAGGATAGGTGGAGATAATGGGGGAGGTATAGGCAACTAGTAGTCAATCCTGAGACACCAGTGGTGATACTGTACTTTCTATTTTTAAGACTTTCTTTTTCCCTACCCCAAACAACAAAGTAGTCATTGGTATTACATTCTAGATGCCACTTCCGTTTTGTTCTAAAATGGTAAACATCTTGGGTTTGCAAGTGTTCATAACATGCTTTTAAAAGAGCTGAGTGATCTCTTTTTGGCTGAGAAGAAGTTGTAGTAGGTTTGTTTACATGTACGAATTGCGGGCAGGTCAGTCAAGTCAAAGACTATTGATGAAGTTCTAGAACCTAAGTGAGGTTCGGTGCAGTGAGGTCCGGGGCCGATGACCAAGAAAGAATTCTTGAGACATCTTTGGTGCAAAATGGTGGTTTATTAAAGCACGGGGAAAGGACCCACGGGCAGGAAGAGCTGCTGCCCCGGGGATGTGAGGAGTGGTCCATTATATACTAGTAAGTTGGGGAGGGGATTAGGGATGATGTAAGTTTCTAAGGAATTTTGGAAGCAAGGTCTCCAGGACCTTGAGGGGCTAGCTATTGTCTGGGGAAAAGGTTATTCATTACCAATAATAAAAACTTCTCATGAGACCCTTTAGATGTATATCAGTGGGCCATATGCTTGGAAATGATTGTTGACACTATCTTGGAGGTTTAGAGATAAGGTTTAAGGAAATTTAACTTTATTTACATCTCCCTCCTCCTCAGCCTCCCTCAGTTTCATGGAGGGGAGGGCGACATTAGGGCTTGAGGAACTGAGTTGCTTCTCTCTGGAAGTTATTAATACAATAATTTGTTGTTAATCATTAGGACATTTGTAAATCAAGGGAGACTCCTGTCTTGCAGGACTGTGATCTCTGCAAGTTAACTATTTGTTTTTCTTTTAGGGCAGCCAGGAGTGTCTGAGGGATGTAACGCATGTCCCTCACATGGGGTGTGGGGAGAGGGGGTGTAAGGTGCCAGCTTTTGCCTTGTCCTCAGCCAGCCTTCTGCTCCCTCATCACTATCACAATATAACTGTGTTGTCCTCCTGTACATTACATCAACAATTTGTATATAACAAAAACAGATTTCCAGGCCCTGGCCGATAGCCCATTTACTCCAGTAATAGTTGATAAAACACAATTGCAAGACAGCAAGAGAATTTGGACAGTCCCTTGGAGTTTGCTGAAATGGATTTGGCCTGTGGCTCTGCTCCTGATAGCCAGCTGTCTTTTCACTGCTACATTTCTTCTTCTGTGAATGTTATTTATAGCTTTAAAATGTTCTCAAGGATAAAGCGGTAGCACACACAAGGCATTTTCCGTGCCATCCCGATGATGGAAGCACTCAGAGAAATAACTGTTGTAGTAAGATAATCACTTTTTCATCCTTAAGGAAGCCCATTGTGAAGGAGCAAGCTGCCACTTCTTACTGGCTATTACATATTGCTGACAATGGCTCTTCCTGCTGTTCTTTTAAAGACGACCGCAAATTAAACCTATTACACCTTAGATCCCAATTACATGGAAATCCATAACCTTTCTGAAATGTGTATAAGCACTAACATGAAGACCCACTCCATTCAATATTCCTACTAACTGGTTTAGGGTCTTGACATTGCCTAGTAAGAAGATTATAGAAATGCCTGAAGGACAATTCTGGGTATAAAACCAAATGCCCCCATGTGCATTACAATTGCCAAAAAAAAAAAAAAACCAACTTTCATCTTTTTATTAATTGTATAATTAATGCATTCTGTGTACTGATAAGAATAATGCCATGTAATTAATTTTTAAGAATTAAAAACTTGCCTTTATCCTACCTCATGGTCTACTTTCATGTTTATAGCTGTGAATATAAATCCTCTTATCTAATTATAACATGGCTGGTTTCATTGTTGAAACAAAACAGTTCTTTGTCATTTTTTATTTGATTATGTAATATTTATTTTATTATATTAATTATAATCTATCCAGGAAAAAAATAAGACCCAAGGACTTAAAATTTTAAGTCTTCCAAAGCTTATCAGAAAAATGCCATGCTGCTTTGGATAAGGTATGATATTTCATTTGTTTTCTGTGTCTGTTTTTGTCTTCCATGATTACCGATTCTGTTTACCAAAAGGCTCAATTAGCATTTGAATAGTGAGCCAGAGAGCAGACAGGTTGAGAATTCTTATAGAACTAATTTGGCAGTCCTTCTCCTTTCCCCCCTTCTCCCTTCACAGCCTTTTCTTTGCCTCTAATCAAGCTGCAGTTATTAAAGCTAGAATAAAAGACCTGATTTTCCATTACATTGATGCATGCTGAACAGAGCCTTGATTTGCTTTTTCTTTCAGCAATGCTAATTGGACTCAAAGGAAATATTTAGTTTATAATAGCGAATGAAGAATTCATTTAATTTTAGGGAAGGGGAAAGTCAGCAATAGAGCTAGCCTATATGTGTGTGTGTATATATATATATATATATATATAACATATACATATACATGTATATGTGTGTGTGTGTGTGTGTGTGTGTGTGCATGTGTATTTCCAACTGTTTCCTTTCCTTTAAGAGTATTTATCATAATGCTTTCATAAATAATAGGGTCATTTAGTTATCAATGCTAATAGCCTCAGGTCGAGGAAATTTTTCTGATTTTTGCTTGGAAGGAAAAAAATGTAATGTGTTTTGGAAAATCTGGTTTCAACTATGCCTAATCAATATATAAGAAAGAATTAATTTAAACACAATCATTTTCAAGGACTGTTTACACTTCGGGTAGCTGGGCATCTTCCAGACTAAGTTCTCTTCACATCAGATAATGAATGGGCTAGGGTTGTTCATGGGACTGTGCCGTTGAGATAGAATGAGGGCAAAACTTTAAGCAAGAAGCCTGCTTCTTATATTAGGTTAATATTGTATTAGGATGTCATATCATATGCTGGTCCTCATCACTTTAAACCCTCACTTTGAGGAAGAAGTGCTTTATTTTAAAAGTATGAATCAACAATTTAATGGAATTGCAGCTCAAAAGAAGAAAAGCAAATTTTCACATGGTAAAGGGGATTTTTGATATACCAAGTTCTATATATAGTGTGCTATTTAGATACTACATAAATATTAAAAGCAAATTCCTCAGTTAGAGGAATGTTTTCCCCTATGTCAATGTGCAAAGATTCCAAGAATGTTCTATCATTATGAAGGTGTTTATATTTTCATTTAATGCATCCCCTCCAATTATAGACTTGGCAAGAATCTCCTTGCCAACTATTTAACAGAAGCAAAACAAGACTGCATTTGAACATTTATGATTTAATTCTACCCACTTGTTGAAATGAAGCCCTCCACCCACTTTAGTCATATGAAAGTACTTTTACTTCCCAGAAAGCATCATGCTCTTGACTCTGGGCTGTTGAATATACTCTTCTGTGTTCTTGGAATCCTTCCTCTCCCCTGTGTGCTTGGCTTCCTTCTATTCATTCTTCAGGAGACAGCCTAAAAATTGCTTCCTCTACAAGTCTTCCATGGTCCTCTATGCCAAATCCCATTAAAATATCACACAAAATATCCATATTATATATAACTATAGGTTCCTTAACACATGTAGGCTAGCACATCCCCCACTCTGTGGTGACACTTTTACTTGTAGAATCTCTTGCTACAGCCTCTGGGAACCAGCTGGAACCTGTATTATTCATTCTTGTTTTGTCAGTGTCTAGCATAATGCTTGGCAGAGTAGGCTTTGATACATATGTATAGAATAAAAAATTTAGTCCAACTTGGAAAGGTCAAAAATGTAAAGTGAAACTTTAGTCCATTTATTGATTTAAACAACTGACTTTATAAAACAACTGGTTTTGATAATCTATAATATTATATCACCTCAGAACCTTAAATCATATTTTTGGCAAATGACATTTAAGAAAACATATATTAGCTGTTTAATATTTAATATTTATTATGTCTCATATTGGCATATATTTAAATCATTGAAGCTGTCTTCTCCCTCCATATCTAGAAACTATCTTAATCATATTGATAACTCCCAAATTTATAACTATAGTCTATACCTCTCTTTCAAGCCCCTTATCCTTTTACCCAGTTGCCTATATAATATCTTCTTTGAGATACCTCAAAGGTAACACATTTTCCATATGGCCCAGCTCATGATCATTCCCCCAACCCCTGCAAACACCTAGTCTCCTCCAGTGTTTTTTCCTTATTGAATGGCAGTATCATCCATCCAGTTGGGCAAATCAGAAATCTTAGAACCATTCAGGTTACATCTCTTTACTTAATTGCTCATATCTAATGTAGTAAATCCCACCTTAAAATATACGTCTTTCTAGTCTAAGCAACTTGCTTGACCTACCCCAGTTGGTAATCTGTTACTATCCTGTTCCAACTCAGTTGAAGGGGAATGATCTTTCCACTGCCAAATTTGAGCACTTCATCTTCTTGCTTAAAAACTTTTTTAAAGATTTATTTATTTTAGAGAGAGAGAGAGAGCATGTGAGTGAGTGCCTGAAAGTGGGGGAGAGGTAGAGGGGGAGAGAGAATCCTAAGGAGATGCCCTCTGAGTGCAGAGCCAGACAGGGGCTGGATCCAAGGACCCTGAGATCATGACCTGAGCCAAAACCAAGAGTCAGAGGCTTAACCGACTGGGCCACGCAGGTGTGCCCCTTTCTTAAATTTTTTTATGTTTTCCTATTTCTCTTAGGTTTCAAATAAAATGAATTAACTTCATCTACAGTACTCTGCATAGTTTAGTTCCTACGTACCCCTCTAGCTTCATGTTATATACCACACTCCTCTTTGCTTTTCCTGCTCTAGTCACTTTTTTTAAAGGGCCCTGTTTTTAAAGAGTACTTTGCTATGAGCTTTAGTTGTTCAATAAATATTTGTCAAATAAATGAAGTATTCAGTAAGCTGGATGTTTGGTAACATGGAAAAAACCCTATATATTGAAGTTTTTTATCTCCTTAAAAAATCTATTGCCATGATTCCTATACAAGTTTTTGGGATAAATCATTATGATGACAATGCCTGAAAAATATCTGTTATTGTCATCTTATGAAGTAACAAGTTAGCAGATATTTGTGTACTCTTCAAGTATGAATTAGTTTATGAGGTGAGAGAGAGCCTGAGTACTTGAAGAAGTGAAAGAAAAGAAGGCAAGTAAGTTAACATTTATCAAGTGTCCCCTCCTCTGACCTTTCCCTCTATACATTTTCTGAAAATTCTAAAGATATTATTATCTATTCATTTTTTAAAATCAGGTATTAAAGTGCCAGAAAGAGTAAATAATTAGCTTATATTGATTATCAATGTGTGGTAATATAGGAATGCAGATCTATAACTTTTGGCATCCATATAACATTTATTTATATCTTACAAATGTACAGTTTAAATGTTATAATTATAATTCATTTACCCAAACAAAACTCTTTACTCATTGGCAGTCAAGTTTGTCAGCTTATATGTGTAACAACTATTTTCATTTCAACTTTAACTTCATTAAAAATGGTAAGTAAGTCCTTGCTGGGAGCATATTTATATCTGTTTTTTTCAAGTGCTTATTTCTCACTTTCAGCATCTTCAAGAGAATTCTATTTGGTTAATATTTCTTTTATTCCCCAATTAAAACCCCAGTAAAAACACTCTTTATTGACCTTTGATATATGGTTGAGTAGTGTCTTTTCAAAATTTGTGTCACCCAGAAACTCAGAATGGGATCTTATTTGGAAATAGGGCCTCTGCAGATATAGCTAGATGATACCATATTGGATTTAGGTGGGCCCTAAATCCAATGACTGGTGTCTTTTATAAAAAGAGGAAAGAATATAGAGACATAGCAAAGAGGATTTACGAAAGTGGAGGCAAAAGTTGGAATAAATTGTCCACACACCAAGGAATGGCAAGGATTGCCAGCAACCATCAAAATTGGAAACAAACAAAGGATTCTTCCCTGGAGCATTGAGAGGGAGCTTAGCCCTCTAACCCTTAGACTTTTAGCCTCCAGAACTGTTAGAAAATACAGTTTCTATTTTAAGGAGGCACCCTGTGGTAATTTGTATGGCAACCCTAGAAAACTAACACAGAGAACAGAATTACAATAATACTTTTCACTTTAGGGAAGAGTTCAGTCGAGAGAAACCTCTTAGATATAATGTTCCTATGAGCTCCCACCTCTATCACGTTTTCCAAAGCATATCGGTGATTCATTAGTGGTGTGTTAGTAGCTTTAAAAGAAGATGGATAGGTTTCTTGGTGTCCACCAACTTTAAACCATGATGGATGTAGGTGACAAAAGTGCAGTTCACTATGTCTAAACCTGGCCATCTATTTTAGGCAAGAATGTAGATAGTGGGGCACCTGGGTGGCTCAGTGGGTTAAAGCCTCTCCCTTCAGCTCAGGTTATGATCCCAGGGTCCTGGGATCGAGCCCCGCATCGGGCTCCCTGGTCAGCGTGAAGCCTGCTTCTCCCCCTTTCACTCCCCCTACTTGTGTTCTCTCTCTCTCACTGTGCGTCTCTCTGTCAAATAAATTAAAAAAAAAAAAAAGAATATAGATAGTAATAAACCACTGAGTTGTTTTCAAGAGGCAGTCTAAATGACTAAGAAACTAGTTGCTTATGGGTGATAGGAGGGAAAAGTGGGGCTGGTTATTGTGGAAGAGTTGATGTGCACACATTCAGACTCAGCCACTTGTCATTTCAAATCATTGCAAGCTGTAACAGTTAAAAAACCCAAAAACCCAAAAAAACAAACTGCAAACTTTTATAAAAGATTACATAAATCATCTCTGGTATTTAGAAAAGGGTCCCCTTCTTCCTTTTCCACACCACACAGTGTCTCCTATCTATGACTGACGGTTTTTCTCTCAATTAACCAAAGATAAGGATGACTTCTTCCAAAATCCAGACCCATAAATTTGGGAGCAAAAACACTGGCCGGGAAGTGAATTCATTCAAACCTGTATGGGATACAGACCAAGTCTGTCCAAAGTGGGTGATGTGCTGATCACACTTTTGGCTTTGGAAGATACAGATCGTTAAAGCTCCATCCCAGTGTCTGTAGCTGGGTTGTTTATTACAAAAGTAAGAATCACTAACATGTCTTCTTTGCTAGAACCATAAATCTGAAAGTTCTTATAAAAACTGGCATTTGACAACTGCAATACCATAGCTCCCCCTGCTGTTCCAATTCATATTGCCAGCCTCTGCCTCTGGCGAAATCCTTTTTCTTCCCTTCTATTCTGCCCTCCCCTGACTTGTTTCCAATATCTAGGTTTCTGTTTGCTTTGGAATTCTTCATCTCACCTTTCTGTGCTAGTTAGCAGCCCAAAAGCAATTTGAAAATCTGTTTTTTATGATTCTTGTGTTGATATCATCTTTCACATGCAGGCAGTCCTTAAAATGAGTCTGCTTTTCTTAAGATCATTTCAACTACTCTGCTAGAGCACCTTTGATCCTTTACCTCTTTCCTCTGAAATGCAGTTTCTACTTACATGGACCACTCACACTAATCTCTCTGCACACTTCTGCAGTAGCTAAATCAACCGGAAACAAATGAAAAGTACGTAAAAGCAAAAAATGTTGCTAAAAATTTTAGAAATATCCAGAGAGTTACATTGAAATGCTTGCAAATTCTTCCTCTTTCCAAATTAATGCTCTGCCAGAAGAAAGGAGGCTACATTACCACTGGCTTTTGTGGCCATTAATATAAAGTATTTTCTTTTTATGACCGTTTAGGAAAGCTAGTATATAGTCATTGCTTCATTTTTTGCATGAAATGGAGTTTTCTTGCTCTGAGCCATAATTCTGTCATCTTGGACAAATTAACATGTGTGTGTGTGTGTGTGTGTGTGTGTGTAGTTTAATTTGTGACTTGAGGTATATTCTGTGAGGTGCTTGGAGCATAAGTTATGGGCAATTGCATAATCCTGATAAAGTAAGATCTAGACCCTGAGGACATTTTCCCAAATTAAAATAAAATGTTACACAGGGGATAAGGAGTATGTATACACTTTGATAAGAATGGATAGAAGGCTAACTAACTTCTTTTAAGGAAGACCAAATTGAAGGTGTGACCTGGTATTTGTAATTGTAAACTTCCCTGTATGCCTTACTTACTGGATTAGGTGCTACTTGAAAACAAACATTGTAAGTGGCTCTCTTGCTATTTGAGCATCAAGATAGAAGTCATCTGATGAATTTTATGTAGTTGAAAGAATTAATGTGTGTGTGAGTAGGAAAGGCCCTGAAACTTGGGCGATATCGTTCCTTTCTAGATTAATCCTAGGATACATTCAAAATGAAGTCAAAGAAAATTATGATTTCAATCATTAGCTTTCCACAGAATATTTATTTTTTGTGTTTACATTTTCTCAAACAGCAGGCATTACCTTTGTAAAATATCCTACAAAGTTCTTGGGACAGATAAAGTAAGTATGTTACCAGATTTTAAAAAGTGTATTAGATATTCTGGAAGTCAACAAACCACAAAGGAAATCATATATGAAATATTTAATTTCCAAATTGTACTCTACAAATAAACATTTTAAAAATTGATTAATAGGGGCGCCTGGGTGGCTCAATGGGTTAAAGCCTCTGCCTTTGGCTCAGGTCATGATCCCAGAGTCTTGGGATCTAGCCCCCCATCGGGCTCTCTGCTCAGCAGGGAGCCTGCCTCCCTTCCTCTCTCTGTCTGCCTCTCTGCCTACTTGTGGTCTCTGTCTGTCAAATAAATAAATACAATCTTAAAAAAATTGATTAATACATATTTATTAGAAGTCTTTGTGGCTCATCTCCTTTGAGCAAAGCATAATGCTGATGTAGTTTTCAAGAGCTGTAGGCCTTGACTGATAAAATAATAAACCTGGAGCTGTTGCTCTCAAAAAGCTTGTAATATAGTGTTTCCTGGATACCCTATATAGGTAGGACCTGCTTTCAGTTAGAACCAGATGTGAAAACTATGGTTCTTTTTGAACAGCAAGCATGTTAAGCCCCTCCCTCTGCTCCAGCAGTAGGCAGTTGTAATCATGGGGCCCAAATGACCAAAGAAAAAAGAGAAATCATAAAGCACAGGAATGCAAAGAGTGTGAAGGGGGAGAAACTACACTGACAAATAACTAAAACGAGGAACCTCTCTGGGGTGACAAATATCTGGGTGCAGGCTTTTTTTACACAACATGTTACATGAAGGAGTGCAATTTTTAAAGCAAGGTCTTGATGTGTACTTTCAGTTGTTATAAATGGGAGAACGCAAGTTCTGTTGTTTTTGCTCTCAAATTATATTTTAAAAATGCTGATTTTAAAAAAATGCAATATATCCTCATGTTCATTCATTATCATCCCTACATGGAACTGTTAGGAATAATTTTATAAATTTAATTTCAGGACATTTAAAAATACATTTAATAATCTTAAAGATACATAAATAATAATAAAATTATTACACAAGAATTATATACACAAGCTTTATTTGTAGCAAATAAAGAGAACACAGGGAATAACTTCCAGAGCCATGAGTCCCCAGGCAAGGGTGAATGGGTTCCTTTTATTTAGGGTTAGGATGAATATTCAGAAAGAGAGGTTCATCATCATATGTAGAGGTGGGCATAAGGTCACACATACATCTTAAGGAAAGATGCCAGTACATACATTGTATGCTACAAGAACCACATAAATCACTATGTAAAGTAATACTTTATTTCTCTCTCTTCCTCTGTGTCTGTGTGTGTTTAGACATTTGGTTCTAAAAACATAAATGAGATTTTATAAAACTGACATTAGTATCCTGATGGAATTAAGTAACCATCCCTATAGACTAATAAAATGCTAACTATGGAAGACCCAAAGAAGAATTAGTAGACCCTGTATGTATAGAGAAGATAAGACAGAGGGAGCATCTAGACAAAGATTGAAATAATTTATTTTCAATGTACTTGATTAGGTGTCAAACTCCTCAGTAAATAAGAATTTTAAATGTATCAGTCTATTGGGTTTATATATACTTTGTCTGTTTTATTTTAATACTATATACTATACACTACACACACACACATTTACTACTGGAAATTTAGTTATTCTTATTTTTTCACAAGTTAAGTAATTCTTTAACATGTTATTAGATTCAGTGATCCCCCACCCAATAATTATTGCCAACATTCTGGATCCTAGTGTGATACAATCTAGGAAAATCTTACCTGTCACAGAATGGTGTCCTAACAGAGTTTATTCTTATCTAAATGTGCTCACATCATAATTATGTCAACATTTCCTCTGCTGATGTTCCATTGAATAGTCTTCCTCAGGATATTAATAGAGAAACCAGGGGGGAAAACGTTTCATGTAAAAATAAGTTTGGGAAAGATGCATGAAATGAAGTTTAACAGTAGTTCAGGAATTCTGAACCTTGATAAGATACCAGTGTTCACAATGCATGCCGAAGAGTGATAAGATACCTAGTTTCCCAAATGAATTTCTTCAAGGAGCCTAATTCTGAATAGTGGACCTATTTATGTCTTCTAGAACTAGTATTCAATGGCATTCAGTTTGGGAAATGTTTTAATCCTAACAGTGTGCAGTACATGAAATTATTAAAATTGGGGTTATCAATTGCAGCATATTCTGGGAAAACTCAAGCTGAGGCACATTTTTAAAGGAGGCAAGGAAAGCCCAGTAATTTCTGTATTTGGATGATAAGTCCATTTTTTAACTTTTTTTAGAATTAAATTTATTTTATTTTATTTATTTGACAGACAGAGATCACAAGGAGGCAGAAAGGCAGGCAGAGAGAGGGGGCGAAGGAGAGTCCTTGCTGAGGAGAGAGCCGAATGTGGGCTCGATCCAGGACCCTGAGATCATGACCTGAGACAAAGGCAGAGGCTTAACCCACTGAGCCACCCAGGTGCCCCTTAACTTATTTTTTGATATTTGTATATTAGAGCACCAATAATTTTCTCCTTAAGATCTATTTAGAGGCAAACAGCTAGTAGTGGTAAGACCCCAAAGTTATCTTGGAAGGAATGCTAATCATCACTGTTGTACAAAATTTGCATCTGTTTTTGTGAACAAAATTATCCTTTTATGCTTGTCTTATTTCAAAACGATTGATACTTTTTACTTCATTTTAAATAGAGCTTTTTCTTATCCTTTAAGTTCATATTAGCTTCAAGAAAAAACTTGCAGCTGAGCCCAAGTTTAGTTATTTAAATCCATTCTATTCATCAGCATTAGAAAATATTCATATTTTCACAAAATATATACAGCATCAAATACTCCTTTAAATCTTTTGAACCATTTCTATTTGGTATTTATCCTTCTAGCAGTGTTTGTTGAATAGAGATGGTTTTATTCCTTTGCTGATAATAACTGAGAAGAGAAAGAGCCAATTGGCAGCAAATCTACTTAAAATATAAGCATATTGCCATTGGAACCAAATACATATATTTGAATGGACAGTATTTATTTCTACTTCATGAATTGCTTTGGAATTGAACTATTTGTCTAGTATAAAATAGTCAGGAACATGGACT
>ML110307.1:11538-39954 GCA_003697995.1 Taxidea taxus jeffersonii | reverse complement strand
GTGTGTGTGTGTTAGGACAAGCCTTTAAAAACCAGAGCAGTTGCCTGGTTCCCCACTGGTCTGGGGATGGGCCACAGCTGTGTGATCCCACAGTGAAGTACCACATCCAGCTAGTTCAGGACTATGGTTCACTGGCCAGTTCTCAAGTCCTGAATGTTCTGAGAGACATCACGTCTTCCTTTTCATTCCCTTAACATTTAGTAAACATATTAAACCCATAAGAAAATAGCATCAAAGGCCACCTGGAAACAGCATTCATTACACATTCAGATCTGGAATTTTCCTTCGTCCCATCCAAGGTGGGAGAGGGACCTGGAGAAGCCTGTGGGAAGAGTGAACTTTGAGCTTGGCAGGCTTGGGTTCGAACCCTGCCTTTAGCACTTACCAACTGTGCACTTGGGCAGTGGCTAAATCCCCTCACATCTGTTTCCTCCTCGGTGGGTTCTGCTGGGTCAGGTGAGGGATGAAGGCATCTAGCACTCTGTCTGTGATGCCCAACACTCAGCTGAATTTTGTTTGTTTCCGTCTTCTCTCCCTGTTTTTGGGAATGGGCCATTCTCCATGGGCTCAGAAAGAGAAGTGTTTGCCTTTTATTATGAGATTTTCCAGAAAGGAGACTTCATTTTTTCACTTACTGGGATGTCAGCAACTTCATTTTCAGGAATTCCTTCCCCCTTTCTAACTCAAATCCGTGTGATTTCAGGGAATGTAGAGATTGCTGAATATAGAGGAGCTAGAAGTGTAGCTTGTATGTATCCTGGTTGTTGGGTCTACAGAATAAAAAGTACGATCTTTTCATACCAAAAATTTTATTTCTGTATATTTTTAAAAATTTGTTTCCCTTCTCTCCTTCCCAATTTTTCCTTTTCTACCTCTCCTTCCCTTTTTTTAAATTTAACTTTTGGGGGCCACAACCCACAGACATTTCAAAATCTTTCACACTTTCCATAAATGTTCTTCCAGCTCTTTCCATGCCTCTGGGGATATATCAGGTTGTTAAACAGACCCGCTCCCTGTGTCTAAGCAGCTTAATGTTGTGGTTGGGGAGACAGATAACAAGCTAGAAAACACAATCCTAGTAAACAAGTAGTAACAAATAACTAACTTCAGTTTTGGCTGGGGGTAGGCACACTAACAGAGATGGTGTGGTCAGGGAAGGTCTTCTCTCAGGTACGGATTTGGCCATGAGTGCAGCAGGAGACCTAAGGCTGGGCAGCTGGGAGAGTGACTGGGTTGAAGTGCTCGGGGTCTAGGAGCCCCGTGTGGTTAGCAGGGGCTGGAGCTGAAGTTTTGGAAGGGCTAGTGAGTGAGCTGAGGGATCAAACAGGACTCACTGCTCCCCAACAGAACTTTTTTCCCCTTTAATGCAAATAATTCAAAAAGAGAAAAGGCCCAGCAGGGAGGAATGAAATACTGCTTGGGTAAGCCAGCACTGCCCTTCTGACAACAGAAACAAAAAACAGATAAGTTGAGGACAAGTATAAGCTGTCCAAATCAAAGCACATAAAAGCAAAATGGACAAGCTCATTCTTGTACTCCGCACTCTCAGCACTGAGATGACCTCCAAAGGCAGCGGTTCCTTCAGGGACGGTAAACACTGGGCTTTCTGTGTTCCTGTCTCCCCGGGCGCAGAGCCTCTCACGCCAGGGAGCACGGGTGGGTCCCTCCAAGCCACTGAGACCCCCAGACAGTGTGCCTGCCTGTACCGTTTTCCTCCATCCAGAACAAGTCAGGGGAAAAAGAAGAAGGGGAATATATGTTCTTCAGACAACTAAATAGATTTCATTTAAAGGACTCACCTTTAAAAAACAAAGAAACCAGCCTATTTTCTTAGTTTTTGGCATGAAAGTGATAGTATTTACTCTTTTTTTTTTTAACATTTTACTTGGCAAAGATTTAAAATTAGCAACTGCATGTCAGTGTTCTGAAATCTTGAACTTCTTCCACCCACTCGTCTGAGGTGACGTGGCCCCTCTTGGGGCCGCCACAGCTTGGGGAAGAAGTGGCAACGGAGGCTTGTGGCCCTGGGTCCCGCCCTGCTCCTTCAGCCAGAGCGGTTCTGCTCTCTCACAAGAGGGCAGTTACCTGATAAGATCTCCTGTGTGGTGGAAGATGCATCTGAAGGACCAGACCTTCATCCCAGGCTCTCTTCCAGAACCCTCTCTGTTCTGCTCTCTGTCCTTGCCTCTCCCCAGCCTGCCTGGTCTCCTCCGCTGGGTTCTCTATGCCCACCGTCTCCTGATCTCTAGCACTCGTGCCAGCAGCCACACGCAGAGCCAACCGCAGCATCCAGAGCCTGGCCCTTGCCACCTCTGTCGTGCCCTTCATCCGGTTGGTGTCCTGCACGCTCACTGAGCCGCGATGACGCCCCCTCGTCCTGAGCCCCAGCCTGCTCTGGCATCGGGACCTGGTTACAGACATCCAGTGATGTCTGAGTCTCCGTGGGCTTGCTCGTCGCAGCAGGATTTGCTGACAGCAAGTCTGCCAGGGAACAACACATACTCTGAAATCTCTTCAGCTGCTGTGTCACATTAATTAGCCATGTCTCTAAACCACAGTCTCTCTTAAGGTCACCAAAGCAAGCTTTAAATTCTAGCCTCGCACTGATGAATGCAGGCCGTGCATTTTCATGAAGCTGACCTTGAGTATAGTTTTGAGGGGGCTGACGTTCCATGTCTGGCACGTGGTGGGCCACACGCGGTCTTCAGTAAGAGAGAAACAGAGGCAAGTAGGTTTTTTTCCGTTTTTTTCCCTTCTCTTCTAGAAGGAAACGCCTAAAGGACCCTTTCTGCATTTGCTTTGAACAGATGGACAGTATCATTCTGTAGCTTCCCCAAAGGCCTCCAGTAGATTGCATGAAACTTCATCAGTGCTCACACATAGCAAGTAACGGCCGAGGACACCTGTCCTGAGATGTTCTGGCATCATGTTGGCATCTTGTGCATAGCTTGGCCCCTGCTGAGGACACTACGTGCAGCAGACACTGCTGAGTTGTTTTGCTTCATTTAGAAGTGAAAGTGGGTGACAGCTGAATGTATTTATTCATGGCTTTGTTGTTTTATCTTTTTTATTACGGAAATTTTCAAAAAATACACAGAAGTGGGACGCCTGGGTGGCTCAGTTGGTTGAGCGGCTGCCTTCGGCTCGGATCATGGTTCCAGCGTCCTGGGATCGAGTCCCACATCGGGCTCCTTGCTCGGCAGGGAGCCTGCTTCTCCCTCTGCCTCTGCCTGTGCTTGCTTGCTCTCTCTCCTTCTCTCTCTGTCGAATGGATAAATAAAATCTTTAAAAAAAAAAAAATACACAGAAGTAGAGAGAGTCATAATAGTATGACTCTCTGCCTGTTCTTGTTCCATCTTTACCCCCACACCAGCACTTTGTTTTTTGGCTAAAGCTTTTCTCCCCAAGCAAATCTCAGTAACTCATTTTATTTTTTTTTTATTTTCAATAACTCCTTTTAAAGAGGAATACTTTCTTTAGTATAACAAATGTTACTCAAGGTCTTTCTCTTCCCACGCCCCAGCACCAGTGAACTGCCTCCCCCTCTAGGAAGCTGTGGTCAGAAAGTGTCAGAGTGCCTTGCTTCTGACAGTAATTTGGCCTTACCCCCGGTCCGTAGCCCAGCCCTGAGGACAAGGCTAAGTACCTGCATGTGAACTGGCACTTAGTAAAAATAGGGTCCCTGCAGCCATGAGCCATGATACTGCCAGAAAGAACCAAGGACCTGCAGAGAGCTGGGAGCACCTAGCTAGGTCCAGGGAGATGGAAATGTTGACTTTGGTGGTCTTGGATGCAGAGGGCTCAAGGGTGGAGGAATTTCTTCCACACTAAGGGCCTCTCCAGGGGAGCATGGCTTCTGGACGCCTGGCCTCACGCTCAGGCCAGGCCCCTCCAGCTTGCCTCTTCAGGCCCTTCCTGCTACCATCTTCACTTCTCAGTTTAAACCCAGCCCTGGTGACAGGGCCCAAGGAAGGGGGGTACAGTGATTGCCAGCAGATGGAGGTGTCCTGAGCTGTCAAGGTCAGTGGGAACATGAGGGAAGGAGCATGCGTAGTGAGCAGCTCTGGGACATGGTTGAAGAGGCAGATACAGAGTGATGCTGAGGTGACGTCAGGTTCCACATGCAGGGGCTGGGACCAGTGACTTCCCTCAGTACATGCAGTCATGGATCTCATACAGCTCATTTGTAAAAGAGGAGGGTCCCTCAGTGCATGTCTCTCTCCCAGTCTTCTGTGAGTTTGTTTTCTTAAAGCTAACTAAGGACGTACCCAGTCTTCACCGTTGTCAGGGTGAGAACTCGGCCATGTGCTCTGCGTGCTGTGTGAGCTATGTCTCCCTTTCGCCACTCCTTCAGCTGCAGGCTCCGAGTACCTTCCCCTTCCTTCCTTACCACAGTGGTCCAGGATTGGCACGTAAGTGTCTGCTGGCTGCTTCTGGCCCCTTGAGGGCTACAAGGGCTCCATGAAGTCTTTTGGAAGGGCAGTGCCTAATCCTCACCCCACTCTCGGTCTAACGGTCCAGAAACCAGTTGTTGTTATAGTAATTTTGGCGCTGGAGGCCAGGTGCACCCGTCCCGGCTGCTCCGCAGTGCTGGTGGCAGCGTGCACGGGGCCCGGTCTAATCGGCCTGTCGCTGTGTCTCCGGGGACTAGGGAAAGCTAATGGACACATTCTCTGTTTCTTCTCCAGGAGGGCCGCAAGAATGAGGTGCTGCTGTCCAAGATGAGAGCCAAGGCCTCCTGAAGATTCCCGGACATCACCGTATGTCATCGGCTTTTTTTTTAACACCATTTATCAACTGCAAGATGGTGAAGATCATTCTGAACACTACAGTAGAGAGATGCAGGGGCCATGATCTCAGCACCAGGATATTTTCTTTCTCCCATTTGCTTCCATTTCATCTCTCTGTTGTTGATGGAATCAGATGGTGCAGACATGGTGGCTTGGAGAACACCCGTCATCCTATGAAGAAATGCAGGCAGTATCTGTTCTGTGTCAGGTCAGCTTGAATTTCTCCAGTAACATTGCACATATGAAGGTACCTGTATCTGTTTGGACTCTGAATAAAAAGGAATTCACTTGTTCAGCAGATGTTAATTGAGCAACTATTGAGAAGTAGGCACTGAGGGAGACGGAAGTATAAAATCCAGGCCCTACGCCTCGGGCAGCCAGCAAGTGGCCCAGGGAGCAGAAACTGCCCATTTGACCCA
This sequence comes from Taxidea taxus jeffersonii, assembly GCA_003697995.1. Taxonomy (NCBI): domain Eukaryota; kingdom Metazoa; phylum Chordata; class Mammalia; order Carnivora; family Mustelidae; genus Taxidea; species Taxidea taxus. The sequence continues at coordinate 34,745 of ML110307.1, read as the reverse complement.
GAGCTCAGCTCAGCCACCTGAGGTTCTTTGTTTTTTGTTTTTTTTCAGTAAGCAAAGGCTTTTAGCTGAATGACCAGCCCACGTGAGTATGGTCATGTGGGCCCTTTGCTTACCCGTGGTGCCTTTTGTTCCTGACTCCTCGAGGTGCCAGCCAGCAGTCTTAATGGTGTAGCCACAAGAATGAAAGCTCAGTGGCTGAATTCTTACACATGACTCGAGTTTATTTCACCAAAAATTGAAAACGGACCTCATATGGAGGACCCCGTAAACAAGAAGGACACCTTAATATGCCCTGTTTCTCACGTGAGTCCCAGCCAGATGTGGTGCCCCCCCCCTCTTCATTAGGCACACATGCCAGGAACTCCATGTCTGGACAGGTCCTGGGCCAAGCACAGAGATGAGACACACCATCCACTGGCTCCGGGCATTGCGTGATAAATGCCATGAGCAGAAAGCAGAAGGCATCAGAGGAGGAAGAGCAGTGAGGCGCGCAGAGATCCAGGAGGCTTCGTGGGGGAGGTAGGACTGGGACTAGAGCAGAACAGGGAGTTGCATTTTAACAGGCAGAGATAGGTGGGAAGGCCACTTTGGATAAATACGACTATAATTAGAAACTTGAAAGGGTGCAGGGAGAGTACAAGCATGCCTGTTGGGCAAGGAGTGGAGGGGCCTGTCTCTGCAGAAAGGCCGGCTGGGACCAGCCTTCAGGACCAGGGGAGGCGGGGGCTTGAAGGCAGGCAGAGCAGTATACTCTGTCTTCCAGAAATGAGCAGTCAGGACCAGACAGGGAGCCCCTCCTTCCATGGCTGTCAGGGATCTGGCAGCCCAGCCGAGTCCAGTGAACCCTGGCACAAGGTGGGCATTTCATTCAGTGTGCTTGCACACATCCTAGTCAGCAAGCTCGAATGTGACACATAGAAGCTTACATAGGGAGGCAGCTGGGGTGTTCAGTGCAGTCACAGGAACAGCATGTCCATTCTTAGTTCTCTGAGATGTGCAGTAAGCAAATCTGATGTGCGCCGACCTTTAAAAACCCCCAGGCAGCAAGGCCTGTCCAGCTCTCGGAGTTGTGGAAGCAGAAGGGCCCGAGGTGGCACTCCCCTGTGCTGAGTCTGTCCTTCTTGGGCCCTGTACATCTCCCCTCAGTGGTTCCCATGGGGCTGCTGTCAGCTGCAGGTTGATTTTTGGGAAAGGGCCCCATGAAGTTGAAGCCAGCGACAGCCAGAAAGCAGGTGGCCCTCAGAGGGCTGGGGAGGGAGCAGCTATTTGCCAATTATTTCAAGTTTGGGGAAACATCTGTGTTTTCATGTTGAGAAGCTCATTGACCCACTCCCTAGCCATGTTTTGAGCCGTTATGAAATTGTCTATTTGTCCGGAGGTGGTAGGAAGGAGAAGTGGGTTATGTTCCGGGGTTCCATAGCCCACCTCTGCTATCAGGGCAAGTATGGCATGACTAATCCAAAGCCACTAATTAATAACCATTTAGGGACATTTATTGGGCTGTGTTTCCAAAGAATTTCATTTTGGTTTGGTTTTGCTATAGAGAGGTATCAGATCTCTTTTCCCCTTTTAACCCACAGGCCTAATATAGACAAGTTCGTTCCCATTCTTTGGACACATCTTGATTAGACCGCAAGAGCCAGTTTAGAGAAGTCCGTGTTTGCTACAGGTGACCCACAGAGTGGGTGGTGTCTTTGTGAGGAATTAGGACCATAAGCATGCCTTACAGTCAGGCCTTAGAGGCTGACATGATGCCCTAAGGTCCCCTTCATTTCAGAAGCCCCTCAGGAGAGTTTCTCTCAGGACATCTTGTGAGCCCAGAGTATGGCTGGGTATTGGGCTATGCCCACAAACTTTTTTGGGGTTTTTTAAAAAAAAAACAAAAAAAAAAAAAAAAAAAGGCAGCGGGAAACATGCTTAAGTTACTTTTATGAAATGTGTGCTTCTGGAGGAATGAGGCTTCCCTAGGAAGCATTCCGTTGCCCCTGTTCAGTCAGAGCTTGCTGTCCGGGTACCCTGGCATTCTCCGCCAGCCTCAGGTGGGGCACCGCCCTCCCCGACACACAGACGTCTTGTGGAGTACATGGGGCTGCCTTGGTATAAACCGAAGTCAGAGGACCACGAGGTATATGGGGAGACATTGAGACATGTTTCTTATTGTCCTCTGCCGGTTCAGTCTCGTCCCTGGGGTCAGCTCAAATGTTTGAGAATGCTGCCAAAGTGACATGTTGGGGTCTGTTTCCTTTTTGAACAGAGCAAATTCCAGGTTTGTCAGACCTAAGTTCTTGTTAGAGTCTCGAGTGTATGGTTTTCACTGGGTTCTGGTCCGTTCCCCAAATTCTGTGGGTAGCCAGGGCCTGCCAGTGTCTGCTGAAGCAGGACCAGAAGGCCAAGGGGCTAGGACAGATAGCAGGCCTCTCTCAGGCTGAGGAAGCACTCCTTGACAAACAGCATAGCTCTTGGGACCCCCTGAAACCAGGAGCAGAGGACAGCGATGGCCCCAGGCAGCCCTCTACTACCTTACCAGGCGCCATCCCCATAACCTCAGACTGACTGTCACTGGCCCCGATCACGTCTTTAGTGACCAGAGCAGGCCTGCTAGCGAGGTTTGGACCGCAAGCAGTGGCCTGTAAAGCAGGCCACCTTGATTCCTGCGCCCTGAGCGTGGCCTGGTCATGCCCTCTCTGCATGTGACTGATGATCAGTGTAGAGGGAAGCAGCCATTCGAGCAATAAAATGTAGCAGGTACTTTACCTGAGCCTGAGAGGTGGAGTTGGCTTGAGGCTTGCTTTGGGGAAGAACGTTGAGGAAGTGCTTTATGCTTTCCTTGGGTTTGATGTTGGCTTCAGGGTACAAGTCCTTACCACACAGCAGTCCGGAGAAGAGCCCCAGCAAGGTGAGGTACTTGCCAGCCATCTGTGTAGCCGGGCAATAGGTGGGGTGCCTTATGTGAGGCATCCTCGGAGCCCCCCCTCCCCACGCCTTCTCTCGGTGCTTTTCCGCAAGTCTGGAGCATTTCTTCCAATAGCACATGGCGATGGGCTGAAAAACACTACGTAAAAAATTCTGTTGTCATGGTTCCCGCTCTCCTCACGATAAACCTGTAGAAGCTTTGAAGGGATCTAGTAGCTGGCATATGGCTCATGTGACATTGTGGGGAATACTGCAGGTTTTCTGCATCAGCCTTATACTCATTCCTCAGATGCGTCAAGCTCATACCTGCCCGTGGCTGTTGCCCTTGCTGCTGCCTCTGCCTGGACCTCCATCCATCCAAGGTCACGGACAGTGCCTTTCCAGGACAGCCTGATCCGCTATAGACCCATTCAGTGTTGGCCTGCAACCCCGATCACATTCTGCACTTTCCCCTGCTGTCTCTCTTGGTGGCACAGGCTACTTACTGTTTGATCTCTTAGTCCTTTGTGAAGTCTGCTGCGTGCCCACCCCCCAGAGTGGGAGAAAGCAGGAACCTTGGAGTGTCTCCAGAGTCTTGCTCAGGCTAATGGGGCTGATGGCGGGGAAATCCTGGCGGAATAAAAGCTTCTCTAAGTTGCGACTTTGTATCCCTGTATTAGCAGAGTTTAGAATGAAATGTGGCATCTGATTGATGCTCAGTTTGCATACAGGTAGACAGTTTTAGCTTGTGAGGATCTCCTAGAATGTCTTTGTCAGACTCTAGCCTCTAAGGTCGGAATGACAGAGGTGTCAGAGGTCTCAGACCTTTCAAAGCAGTTACCTTTCATGTGGGTTTTTTCTCCCCAGGTGGGGAAAGAGAAAAGGAACACACCGATGTCAGGGACCATTAGGTCATGAGTCTGTTTGGTTCAAAGTATGTCATGAACCTAATGGTCACTTGACTGGTTGATGTGACTCAGCCACACGAAACCAGGAAGTGGGGAGCAGCGCTGGGATGCGGTGTTGGCAGAAGTACAAACAGACCCGTGGTTGGACAATATCTCTGAACAGTGCCCAGACTTCTTGAGCCAGCAACGCTACTTCTAGGAATCTTCCTCACATACAGGGATTTTCATGCAGCATTATTTGTAAGAGCAAAAAGTCGGGAACTACCACCAACATAGGGCAAGGGTTAAGTAAATCATGGTGAATCCGTGCAACGGGCTCTTAAATTTAGAAGAACGGAGTCACTCTGTATATACTGCCGTGGGATGATCCTTAAGGCACATGGTGAAGTAGGGAACAAGAGGCTCTTGGTATGCTGGTGTTTGTCTTTGAAAAGGAGGGAGGGGTGGAGAAAAATGTGTGTCGATGGGCATACACACACGTGTGGTGTAATCGTGCACATCTGTCTGCGGATCTGCTGGCGTATGCCTAGACTATCTCTGGGAGGATACACGGGAACCTGATGGCTTTGGTTGCCTCGGGGAAGAGGGGTGGGAATTGCTTTTCACTGTATACCTTTTGTACCTTTTGAATTTTATACCATGGACATGTATTATCTATTCAAAAAATAAAAGTTTTTAAATCTTAACTTGATTTCATTTTCTGCCAATCAGAAACATGGTAGAAGATTCATGTTTGGTAAATCTGCTTTCCTTAGGAAAAATAATTAACCTCTCCCTTTCTCTGGTCTTGGAGGAAATAGGGAAGTGGAAAGGGGCTCGCCTCTTCTGACAGAGCAGCTATAGGGAGAAAAAGCAGTGACAGGGACGGGAATGGGGCAGTGGACTGTGAAGCAGTTTCCCCACTGTTGGTTTGCCCCTCTCTCATGAAGGTCACAGCACCACCCCTGTTCCTCTGGCTTTGGGGGTGCAAAAGATGGAGGCGGTACCCCTGAGCCAAAGAGATGTTGCTGCTGGTAATCAGTATGAGATGCATTAGGAGAGCTGCTCTTCTTGCACATTGTTGGGGAAGGATGAAGTGTCTGGAGCAGCCGTAACCATTTTGAGATCATGAGAAGATACATCCCGACATGCAGAGCTTGGGGCAGAGAGAAAAGACAGGAAGAGCCTGGTTCCCTGAAGGCATGACGAGACTCTTGAACCAACCCAGGGGCCCTGCACCCCCGCATTTCTTGTTCCATGAGAAAAATAAATCCCTGACAGTCCATTCAACCAATAAATATTTGAGCTTCTGTTGTGGGTAAGGCCCTGGGAATATAGCTGTGAACAAAGCAGACAGACGAACTTGCCTTCACTACACTCCAGCGGGAAAGACATACAAGCAAGGTAAGACCATGTAAGCTATAGCACTTGTTGCTTCAGCGTGCCGATTAAGGGAGAAGGATCCGGAGTGTCTGGGTTGGTGGTGATTTGCAATTTTATACTGAATAATAGGGACTGCCTTTGCATTCTTTACTGGAAGCTACCTTGGTTTTCATTCTGGAAACCACCAGAGCGCCAGTTAAGCTGCTGGCTACTGGAGATACATACCCGGTGGTGTACCTCCTGGTTCTGCCCAGCCTTGCCGTAGATGTCACCAGTGTATCCGCCTTATAAAATGTCTCCTGTCCCTGCCTCTTCGACCTGACTCTTAGCCACCCTGATTTTCTTTGAATTCTATAAACTGCACACTATTTTACATGCTTTTATTTTTGTCATGTAGAAAAGCAGATGTTGGCTGTGATTTAAAAACTATGGGTAGTTTCTCTGCATGAATTTAATTTTGATACCTTTTATTTTTTAATATTTATTTATTTGAGAGAGAGAGAGTGAGAGCACAGAGGGTAGAGGGAGAGGGAGGAACAGACTCCCTGCTGAGCAGGGACTGGATCCCAGGACCCTGAGATCATGACCTGAGCCAAAGGCAAGACGCCTAACCAACTAAACCACCCAGGCACTCCTAATATTGGTATTTTTTAAAGATAATGTTTATATGCTTTCAAATTAATTCAGGTAAGAAAATGTGCATTTTCTAGACTTGTGTGCTATTTTGTTTCAGAAGTTTGAATCAAAAATTATGATCAAATCCAGCCTAGAAAAAAGTTTCTCCATTGTTTGTCTCTTTAGGATATCTTTGTTGTTAGCATTAAGGAAATATAAACAAACAAACAGACAATTAGTGAGGGAATGAGCCATCGGTGAGAGTTACCTATGTGGGGGAGATGCCAGGCGGAAGGGCTACTGAGTCCTTGAGGTAGAAGCAGGCCCAGCAGGTGAGTTTTGAGAAACGTGGATGGCACCTGTGTGGGAAATCATTGCAGGGTTTGGGGATTTCAAGACAGATGCCTGGTCAGCTGTGCTGACCACAGACCAGGGAAGCAGGGGCAACAGCAGGGAGCCCATATAAGAGATGACTGATAATCCAGGTGAACATGCAAGAAACAAAAGCCTTAGAGACTGTGTTTACCCTTTTTATACCACACTCTGATTTTTCATGTTCTGCTTTTTTCACATACGGAGCACTGAATTATTTATCGCCACTCTCCACTCCCCCAGAACAGACACCTTTGTCATGGCATCCTAGTGGGTGGGTGGAATGCTCTTCCCCATCCCTTGACTTGAGGCGTTTGCTTGGTCTGTGGGTTGTTAGCAGACTTGCTAGGAGTAAAGGTTTGGAAGTGTGCTTGGGTGGTGGGGCTTGCCCACGTGCACACCTAGACCCGAACAAACCACTGCTTGAAGCTGGACCTGGGAGAGCCCAGCCCGGGTCGGTGAGATCCCAGCCAACTCCTGGACACCTCCCAGACTCAGACACTTCTCTGAACGGCCCAGTGTCAGTGTAGAGGGACCAGGTCAGGGGCCAGAAGAGCAGGCTTCTAGGGATGGTACCCACGTGGGGATTGCTGGACAGCAATCGTGGACGAGCAAACTCCCGTCCGACATGCCGGAAGAAACATGGAGGCCATCCTAAAGGGGAGAAAAGGAGCATATTTTATCCATTGTATATGACTCATTATAAAATAATATGATTAGGTTAGCCCCATCCGTCCTACAGACCTGGAACTTTGTGAAATTGGATTCTGACCTGAACATACTTTAGCAAATGAATCTCCACAAGGAAGAGACTAATTCCATCTTCCCACCCCCGTCTTAGGTGCTGCAAGCAAAGAGATTTGAGGCAGAGCAGAGACATTATGCTTATTAAAGAAGTCCCTGCAATGTTCATTTTAAGTCAGATACTTTGTCAATAGACTGTTACTAAGGAATTACAAGTGCAGCCTTAATATAGTCATCACCTGATCTGTTTCAGAAATTAAGCATTTTGTAGGGGCACCTGGAGGCTCAGCATTAAGCAGTGGCCTTCGGCTCAGGTCATGAGCCCAGGGTCCTGGGATCGAGTCCAGCATCAGGCTCCCTGCTCTGCGGGAGCCTGCTTCTCCCTCTCGTGCTCCCCCTGTTTGTGTTCCCTCTCTTGCTGTTTGCTGTGTCTGTCAAGTAAATAAAATCTTTTAAAAAAAGAAATTGAGCGTTTTGTAATTATAATGGTGGCCAGGGAAAGTCTTCTTAACTGAAGGAAAGGGTCAAGTCTGAAAGGTCCAATAGAAGTTGCCACCAAATCAGCAAGCAAGCAACCTCCTTTTCAGAAGGGCTCCACATACATAATTCCTTCCGCCTGGGATGCTTCCATCATGATCCACAATTAAATCAAAGCCCAGGCCAAATGAACACGATCATCAAGCATTTAACCCAGTAGAATGAGTAAGCCAAAAAATTCCACAAATGCCCCCCGCCAACTCTACCTAGACTCTTCCTCTAAGGCTCCTGCCTGGAATCCAATGAGAACAATGCAAGCAGACCCACTACACCAGGTGCAGAGCTCATGCTGCAAAACGCAGGCAAACACTGAAACATGGAGTCCAGGCCGACTTCCGCTGAGTTCCCAGCCTTGGAGACAGGCAGACTTGAGTCCAGATACCAGTGCTGCCATGTACTCATGTGACCACAGACAGGCTACTTACCCTCATGGAATGGGGTTCAATGAGAACAATACCTACCTTATAGGATAGAAGTAGGATTAAATGAGCATTTGTATATAAACCCAGCACAACAGCAGCACATGGTGGATGCTTGATAATTAGTATGAAGAGATAGGGAAGAAGATCTCTAACACCACCTCGTGTATTTTAGCTGATAGAAAATCCCTGATAGCCCCAAGCTTGAGCTCTAGCCCTTCAAACACAACAGTGTGCCCATTCCTTTCTTCCCTGCCTTGGTTCACAGAGGATTTGAGGTGGCTTGTAGGAAATAGACTATGATAGTTAAAATACAAATAGAACAGAAAACACTAGGATAAGGAAAACGTAAGTAGGAATTGGAATTATAAACTGGCCAGAAACCTTAGACACTGTACAAAAACTTACTTAAAAAAAAACTTACAAACTGGCCAGAAACCTTAGACACTAGCTACAAAAACTGTAGCCAGACACAGATCAACAGGATGCCAGTTCCTACACAGATTCCAAAGTTAGGCCAGAAATATGGTTCTGTTCTTCCTGATCAAGGGAAAAATGGAAACATAATAAATTAAAAGTCCTCTTTATCACACAAAAACATGCTTCGCGAAGAGTAGAACAGATGACTTTACATTTTTATGTGAAATGCATTTGACATGTTTCATATGACTGTTTCATGAAGTATCTTCAATGAAAGAATAAAATTCCAAAATATGACTCCAAGAAGGCTGGCGTAGGGAGCATTGTTGTGGTGTCCCAACCGCTAGCCACAGAGGAATGGTTGGACCACATACTCTCCCCCAACTGCCTTCGGAATCCCTCCCCTCAACAGGGTTGACATGGAGTAAAGTTGGGACTATGGATGGTTTGAGGTTGTACGGATCCTCAATGGAAAAACATAAAGTTTGGTAAACAGAGGTGGTTTCTAACTCATTCAGTGACAAAATCTGATCTGACTCCACGCTAGCTGGCTATTCTTAGTCTTTTCTCACAGTGTAAATATTCATTTATTTTACTGCACCTGTTGAGGAGAGACTGCTGCCCCAGCCCAGCTGGGGGTGTTACCTAATTTATGCAATATACACCAGATTGCCTTTCTAACACTTAAAAACACTTCTAAGTTCCAAAGCCCATCTGGCCCCAAAGATTTTGGAGAAAGGCACTGTGGATAAACCCCAAAGTACAGGTCCTCTGTGGTATAAGCTTAAAGAATGTCTACGTACCTCAATATCCAGTGAGCTGATGGGGGAGTGGACTGTTTGTGTACCTTGAAAAAGAGAATCAGTAAGCAACCAGCCCTTCTCCAAAATCACGGGGACTGTGGCCAGCATGACTTAGTCCATGTATCCCCTCTCATCTAGGCCCTGGGACCCCTACATGCCTGGGCCACATTTGGTATTTTCGGGAAGGCCAAGATTCACTACGATGGTTTGGAGTGGTTGTGTCATAGCAGTCATCCCTGTTTTGTTGGCATATGTGAATGAGTGTGTGTGTGTGCGTGTGTGTGTGAGAGATCGATCATACATATGAATGATTTTGAGTCTAGAAATCAATGCTTCAAAAGTATTTTTATTACACATACAAGTCCATACGGTGGAGTGCTGGGAACATTTCTCATAGTTGCTCTCCCTTGTTGGGAAGCAGAGAAAGGACCCCACCAGGGTCAACACTGGTCGGTTGCACAGTAGAATCCCCTGGGGAGCTTTAAAACACACTCCGGCCTGGGTCTCACCACCCCCGCCCCTTTGGGAAGGCCAATTTAATTGGTCTAAAGACAATCTAAGCATCCAGCACTCTCACTGACGAAAAAAGAGCTGGATGATTTAAATGATCAGACTTCTCTGAAAGCCTGATTCAGTAGATAGGGGTTGCACTAGACACTTTTTAGTGGGCCCCAAAACAGGCCACTTGGGGCTCGGTACAGAGGGATCCCCTGGGAGAAATAGGGTATTAAAGGAAAGGCAAGTCAGCTTCGACTCTTGTGTCCATTCCAACCAGTTAGCAGTAACTAGAGGGCTGTCTGCAAAGGATCCTGAGGCAGACGTCCTGCTCCGTGGAGAAACGTGCCACGATCGATTAGCGGTGTCTGCCACATACCCCATAAGAGGGCCAACGGGCACGCTTGCCACCCATGCACAGTCTTTCCAGAGAGACATGGGCATCGCTTCTCCTACCGTCCAGGCCCCATGGTATGGCTCTCACATAATCTGCTGTGGGGCAAGGCTCCCAGATGCCTGGAGTGGGGAGAAATACCAGTTCCCTGCCCACAGCCCTACCTGTGTGTCTCCCTGAGCCCTGGGTTTATCTCTGCTTGCTGAAGAGGCTCTTGAAGGCATTGTTGTAGTTCTTGTTAAACGCTGTGTAAATCAGGGGGTTAAAGAAGGAATTGGAGTAGCCAAGCCACAAGAATATGCTTTTCCAGATGGGGGGCAGGCTGCAGGCACAGAGGGGGCTGATGAGCTCCGCCAGGAAGAAGGGGATCCAGCACAGCACAAACACGCCAATGAGAATGCCCACCATCACGGCAGCCCGCTTCTCCTTCTGCTCCCGCCACGAGTCCCCGCTCATCTGAAAGGCCACCACCGGGCGCCGTGCTGCGAACACCATCTCCGCCTCCTGAGGGGCCTCCTTCACCTTGGAACAAAGGAAACGTGCGGTTAACACATGAAACCTGACACTGGATGATAAAGTGGCATGGGGCTGCTCCTGCAGCCTCGTTCAAGATGGGCTTACACCATAATCCAACCAAAATGTTCCGTGAAAATATTCCTGAAACTGTAGGTTAAGATAAGCCCCGAAGGCGGAGGGGGGGGGGTCCTGGGTGGCTCAGTGGGTTAAGCATCTGCCTTCAGCTCAGGTTGTGATCTCAACGTCCTGGGATCGAGTCCCACATCGGGCTCCCTGCTCCAGGGAGAGCCTGCTTCTCCCTCTCCCTCTGCCTGCCACTCTGCCTACTTGTGCTCTCTATCTCTCTGTCAAGTAAATAAGTAAAATCTTAAAAAAAAAAAAAAGCCCTGAAGGTTCTTCCTGGAGTGAGAGTGGTGGTGCCCACGTTGTCTGATAATCAGATGCAAAAAGGGAGAGAGGCAGGTAAGAGCAGGAGCCTCAGTGTCAGACTCTGGCTGGAGTTCCAGCCCCAGTGGCCAAACCTGCTAGCCCATCTGTGAAACTGGGTGACAAAGTCCTGTCCCCTCATTGTAAGGCCACCATGGAGGTGAACTGGAAATGTGCTGGATGCCCAGAGCAACCCCTGGCACATGCCCCCATTGGATACTCGTGGAGTGGGCTGGAGGCTGGGACTAGGACCCCAAAAAGAACAGATCCCAGCCCAGCCATGAAGTTCAAAGCTGGAGAGGCAGCCTATAAACATCAATACTGCAAGAAATTATACAACGATGTGCTAAATGGATTCCGTTTAGATTCTGCAGTCGTTCCATACTGCCTAGCCTTAAAATGACAACTGTAAATGCCTTTGTGGTAATAACTCACTCCCACTGAAGGAGCCTGCGGCACACTGTCCACCCTGTCACCCCATCCTTTGGTTCGCTCCTGTTCACCTCTTGGGTCCACCAGCCCTCTCAAGAGTGGCCTCTCTAACGCTATGAACTCAAACACATCTCCCAGTTTGCTACTCCTTTCTCCACTTCTGTGTTGATCTGTGCAACTCTAGCTATTACACCTGCCCGCCCCCCACCCTGGGCCAAGCTGAATCAGGCCTGGGACTGTGTCTTCCTAGTACATGCACCTGCCCAGCAGCAGCATCTGGTGCCTGGCCTGAGCTCAGGAAACAGCTGCTGAATGAGCCAGAGATCATGACAACACAACGGAATACACCTGTGTTTCCCTCCTCCCCGGTGCTGCCAGCCGTGGCCACAGACGCTGGTGGTGCACAGCGCCAAGAGGCTCCCAGACAAGGGTTGGGTCTGGCATGCACACAACTGGGAGCAGCTGGCAGGACAGCCCCACGACCGTGGAGAGCCACACGGACCCGCAGCACACACACCTGCATCTCTCACTGGGTCAGGATAGCCAAAGCCAAAAGGTGGAGGAGCCCCCAGGTGGCCTGAACTCAGCCCCTCCTTCAGATTCAGTGTCTTCCCCTCCTCCCTCCACAGCCCCCTGCTCCTTCAGCTGGAAACTCACTACATCAACCTAAAAACAGATCACAGTCATGGGGACAAAGTAGAGTTCTCTCCTTTGCCAGCGCACACCTGGGCTCCTCCCGCCTGCCCCTTGGAGGTCAACAATGACAAGGCAAGGGACGCCAACAGACAGCATTTGCCTCTCCCCACCCTGCACCCCCACAGAGACCAACCAGAGCCCCTCTGATGGGCCCTTCCAAGGTTTGCCAGACCCCCATGGGCAGGTGTGAGTCCCACGTCCCCATTCCCCTTATGAAGAGACTGCGCTGACCTAGTCCCTCATAGTGGACCATCCTCAAGTCATCACACAAGTCCGAGCCACAAAAAGGTGCCATCCTGAAACCATCACATGAATCCTGAGCCATGTTGCGGGGAGGAAACAACATTATCAGAGCAGGAGCCTGACCATTCAGGCTTTAAGGGGCCTCTGACCTCCAGTTAGAAACCTCCCTTAATCTGCAAGGAAGAGTAGGGCTGTTGGATGCACACAACCAGTAGGACCTGGCCCCTTGGGTCCTGCTATAAAAGGAAAAGGACTCTGAATACACAGAAGTTTGGAGACACCAAATGCCATGGCCAAGGCCACACAAGAGGGGAAAAGCAGAACCAAAGTGCCTGCCTGCTCTGTCTGGTTCCAGGGGTGTATGGCCTCTCTCTGCCAATACTGAGACGGGGACCTCCAAGATGAGTGTACCTTTACATCTCATAGAATCTGAGGCTTTTTCATATGAAATTAATTAAGGACTAAATCTACCAGACAATATATGCTTAGACACTTATTAACCACCTACTGTGTGTATGGGGACTCTGTAGTAGAATTTCCCATCAAGTCCCAGTTTGAAATATTCTGTCCCACTATTCCCACCAGGACTCTGAGGCCAGGGAAAAGATTGTGAATTGTTCAGAATGCTGTGTCACCACCAGCAGGCCAGGAGGGCAGAGACGATGAGTGTCCTGTCCCCTGAAGAGCCCCTAGCACCTAGTGTACATACTGTATACAGTATGGTATACAGTAAAATCAGTAAAAATCTATTGAATTAGGAGATATTTGGGAGAGATTATTCTTTTGCAGGTCTCTTGCATTTGTGCACATTTTGCTAGCGAAGACCCAGGGTTAGACTGGCTTATTGAGGATGTTTGTAAAGCAAACAACTGTGGAAGACAGAGATAATGTCTCCCCGTGGAAAAGCAGGCAGCTTGGCTTGCGGCCCTGTATAAAAGATTCAGGTTTCCAGAGAGCAGAAGGCAGGTTTATTTATGGTCTGACAATGGGCAATATAGATTTGAGATCTCTCCTCTAGGAGTTTCTCTGCCATGATTTTAGACCTCAGTGTTCTATTGAGAAGCTCAACCTTCTCCAAGAACTACACAGATTTGAGAAGTAGATCACTGCGAGGTCACTGGTGAAGACACACGGTCCCCGTGCCATATTTGCCTCCCTCTCCTCACCTTCCTCCTCTCCCCCTCCACTCTTCCCCAACAATCCAATCAGAGAGAAAAGAGAAATGGAAGTAGAGGTAAAGAGACAGAATGAACATAATGATGTAAGGGGAACAGCAAGAGTGAAGTTTACAGAGACTAGAAGGCCAGAAGCATTTCTGGAGGTGCAGAGGAAACACTCCTTGACACATCCAAGTACTTCTGGAAACTTGCAGGCTCTTAGGGGCCAATCTTAAAAGAATCAAACCATAAACCAGATTTTTTATTACCACTGATACAATTTGATTCATAAAATGTACTTTCCTAAAGTTAAAATAAGCTTGCAGTCTGGCATGAGAATGTGTTTGAGCCCACAGTTCTTTTAATAGATGGAATCAGAACGAGGGTGGTGATTTTCCACTACACTCTTCCTGTATCCGAGCTCTGACAAGCCCACAGGCCCACCAGTAGCTTGGTCTTTGGGGTGGTCCAAATGACAACTAAACATTGGACAAGGGACAAAAACATAAAGGTCTCTGTACAGATTTCAGTTCACTCAAGGCTTATGTGCCATATGCTTACAACACAAAAACTTATTTATGCTACTACACAGAGTTAGCTTAGTTAGGCAAGTATTTATAATGCAACATGATCTAACCCTCAGATCCAAGTTGTCACAAATCCTACAGTTCAGTATTACACATCTATTTTGCCCTTTACTGTGTGCAAAGTGCTTTCCCATTATACTGTTCAGTCTCTCAGGACAATTCATTGTATTCTGGACCAACTTCTAGCAGAGCAACTATAAGACTTTATTGAATTTTTTAATTCTATAGTTGTGGTCTACTAAAATTAATCCCTGGAGAACAGAGATCCTGCTCACTCATTCTTTGAAACTTCAGAGGCTGCTACATTGCCTGATCTGCAGGTCAGTAACAGTCAATCAAGTACTTCTGAGCACCATCTGTGTGTCTTATGGCAGTGGCTTTAAAATCTGTCTACAAGTTCACTGATACTTTTCCAAAGGAGGAGCCTAATTCCGCTTCCCTTGGGTGTGGGCTGGAGTTGGTGACTCACTTCTAGTGAATAGACTATAGGGAAAGAGATCATGTAACTTCTGAGACCAGTTGGTAAAAGGCATTTGCAGTTTCCTCCTTGCTGTGCTCTCCAGGAAGAAGGGAAGCCAGCTGCCATGACAACACTTAAGCAGCCCTGGGGAGGCCTCCTGCTAACAGCCATGTGAGTCAGCCATCTTGGAAGCTGTCTCCAGCTCCAGTCAAGCCTTCGAATGACCACTGCCCCACCCGACATTTTAGCTACAACCACTTGAGACCTGGAGTCCAGAAGGGCAAAGCCATTCCCATGTCTGACCCATCAGAAACTGGGTTAATACGTGTTTGTTGTTTCACACCACTAAGCTTTGGGCTACTTTGTTACACAAGCGAGAAGTAACTCCCCTATGTAGGATGGTGAGTAACAGTATTGATAAGAATAAAATCATAATTCATTATTTATAACTTACAAGAGGAATTTTAAAGAATAATAACGAAGATGCTGCAGCAGCTTGCATTCATGGTTTGCTATTTTTGACACCCCGTATACAGCATTAACTCATTTACTCATCACAAGAATATTATAAGCAGGTGGCCATATTTCCATTTTACCTATGGGGAAATGCAGGCTTAGATTAAGTCCCTCAGCTACAGTGCTAATAAGTGGCACAAGAATTGAAATCCAGGTCTCCTTGCTTCCAAATCCCCTGCTCTTAACCACTAGGCACACTGTCTCCCACAACATGTTTATTGAGTGAGTGAGTGAGCGAGCGAGTGAGTGAAGGGTGTCAGTGTTATCACATTCATGAGCCCTAGGCGTCTCTGCCTCTGTGAGCCCCTGCCTCCATTAAAAAATATTAAAAATTGGGGCGCCTGGGTGGCTCAGTGGGTTAAGCCGCTGCCTTCGGCTCAGGTCATGATCTCAGGGTCCTGGGATTGAGTCCCGTGTCGGGATCTCTGCTCAGCAGGGAGCCTGCTTCCCCCTCTCTCTGCCTGCCTCTCTGCCTACTTGTGATCTCTCTCTGTCAAATAAATAAATAAAATCTTTTAAAAAAATATTAAAAATTATATTTTATGACCATATTATTATGAAGACTACTATAACCGAGGCTGGCTACATTATTATATATTCATTGCTCTTACATTCATTCTTCCCCTAAATTTAAAAGAAATTAAAATCAAACCATGTCCATGGGCCCCTAAAAGTACTGTGGCTACTGTGCCTAAGGAATAATTAGACCCTGCTCATGAACATGTGCAAGGCAATCAAACAATTGAAAAAAAAAAGTTTTTGAGGTCACATTTTAAAAGCCAAAGACATAATCTCCATTGATTTTGCTTTTTTCTTCTTCTCAATAGTAGAGGGCACAGGCCAGTGGAAAATAATCATGACCCGTGGGGGTTGTTTTGCGGGGCGTGGGGGGAGCAAAACACACTCTGTATGTGGTGCTCATTCTAGAAAGCTGAAGGAAAGGAGGGCAGGGTGGACATGAACCCCGCCTCCTGAGTGCCTCTTAGCTCAGCTGTGGTCAGCTCTCCTGGAAGCATAGTTTTGAGACCCTGCTCCCAGGATGCCCCACCTTGACTGGGATATGTCTGCCTCCTTCCTGTGAAGGTGAGGTTTCTGCAGGTGATGGAACGGTGCTCAGCAGTTAAGTCCCTAGAGGCAGACAGCATGGAGGAATGACAAAGTTAAGAACAGTGACCCAGCTTCTCCACTCGATAACGCTGTGGTCGTAGCTGAACTGATTTTGCGGTGACTTAGTTTCATCAACTGGAAGATGAGGGCTGGTGGTAAAGACAGTATTCACCAAATTATCCACACGCTTCCCTGGATGTCCGGGGCTGGCCGAGGCTGAGGACAGAACTGACATGTGTCCACTTTAGGGGAAGGCAGTTAAAAGCTGCTGTATTTCCATCCATCTCTTCCCCTCGAGCAGCAACCTGGAAGCCAGTCATTCCAGACCACAGAGCTAGATAATGGCAAGGGGTCCAGATCTACGAGTTGCTGCCAAGCAGAGAGCTCTGTGGGAGGGGACCCACATTGAACTCTTGAGAGTGGGATAAGCTGTCCATTTGGGGGTTGTGTGTGGCTGAACATGTCTTAGCTTATCCAGATTGATCGAGATGATAGGGCCAACCCAGCTGGGTCATGGAGATGAAATGAGAAGGTGGAGGCAGAGCATCCCACACAGTGTCTGGATGGCAGGACTCACTTAGTAAATGTTGGAAAGCTCTACTTTACAAAACCGCATTTTGCCCCCAGAGAATTAAATCACTGCCCGGGAACTATGGCTCATCCCTTTCTGATTGTATCTCAGTGTTGGGACCTGACCACAGAATGGTGAAAAAAATGAAGGATGTACACAGCCCCATTGCCAGAGCCTTCAGACTCCGTAAGTTTCTGTCCCCCACAGAAAGCAGTACAGACACATTGCAGCACCTAAATTCAACTCATTTTCCCTAGAGCGTGGGAAATGGCAGCGGGGAGAGGGGAAGGTAGAGAGATAGTATTACGGGTATATTATTTTAAGTTTCCGTTCAGGTGTCTTGTGTCCAGAAAGCTTGTAGATGCTGACTGAGCAGCATTGCCCAGGCATCTGAGTGAGTGCTGCCCAAAGCCTAAGGAAGCAGGATGCTCTCTGATATCATCCCATCTACAATCTCAGCATCACGTGACTCAAGAGTCCCAGCCACAGCTTAGATGGATACTGTGTTTTAGAAAAGAGAACTTGTAGTCCAAAGCAGAGGAAGGGCTTGCCCCAGGTCCCACTGCCAGCAAATGGAAAATCACAGCACTGGCCCTGCCTCTCAGAGCTCTTTCTCTCCACCTGTGGCCACCCCAGATTGGCCAGGCTCCTGTTCACTCTCTTCATGGTTTCACCTGCCTGAATGGGGGCTTTCAAAAATGAACGCCAAACTCAGGCTTGGCAAGCCTTTCTGGCAACCATTCCACCATGATTTCTCTAGGTGCACATTGGATTGATGTAGCTATTCAAAGTCAGCCTACCTCTGCAATCACACAGAAAAGCTATAATCATCCCAGGCATTTCCAAGGGACCTTTCAAAGAACATCATTAATTCTGAATAAAGCTCTCCCCTACCAACACTTTCCAATTATAGCCTTGACATTCCTATTTTATGCTACAAAATCCCTCTGCCATTTAATGAAGAGGAAAAAGCCTGCTTTTTAAAACACATATGTTTGAGTAGCCTACGTATCTGAGTTAACTTTCCAAAATTAAAAGAAAACTAACAACAGAAAACTTACTGTCCCTTACCCCCTGCCCCCTCCCACCAGCACAGTGGACCATGCACAGTGGTCTCCCCCTCCTCCTTCTTTTTCGTGCTTTTGCTTCCCTTCTCGAAGTCTGTTATCTGTCATCAACCAAGGTCTGGAAGTAGATGATTCTCCCGATTCCTCCAGGTCAGTGGTAGCCTAACATGACGTCACAATGCCTACATCATCACCTCAGTTCATCTCATCACATGGGCATTTTATCATCTCACAGCATCACCAGAGGAAAGGTGAGTACAATAAAATATTTTGAGAGAGAGATCACATTCACATAATTTTTATTATAGTATATTATTATGATTGTTCTATTTTATCATTAGGTATGTTGTTAACCTCTGTGTCTAATTTATAAACTAAACTCTATCTTAGGTAAGTATGTATAGGAAAAAAAACAGTATCTCTGATTCAGTGCTCTCTGCTGTTTTAGGCATCTCCTGGGGGGTCTTAGAAGGTATGCCTGTGGACAATGGGAAACTACCTATTGTATTTGGGAAGGGACAAAAAAGTCCTCTTATTATTCTCCAGGACTTGGAGCCTGACCACCACCCCCCAAAAAGGAAAAGTTTGGGGCTTCTAGGGTGAGGAGGGAGCTGGCATTTATTAGGGCCTGGCCAAAAGGCAGAAAGTTCCAGTTCTAAATGCAGTCAGAGTTCTGCCAAATGCGTGTTGCTCGGTCTCATTCATTTCCAGAATTATGATCTGGACCAGTGCGGACTGGTCCACCCTGTGGATGCCTACTCCAGCCAGCTCTGCCCCTTCACCCGGGCCCGGGGTGCCAGGCAGTGTGCTGGTTCCTCCCACGCTCCATCTCGCGTAATCCTTCCTCACCAAGAACCCTCTGAAGCAGGAATGACCTTGTTTAAAGATGTGGAGAAGAGGCCCGCAGAGATGAAGCAACTGGCCCCCCATGTCCCGAGCTGGGATTCGAACTGACGGTTCTCTTTCCTTCCAAAGTCGCTAGAGGAAAGGATTGAAGTTGGGGTAGTAAGAGGAAAGTGATACTTGGGCTAGATTTTACACTCACTTCCTCTCTAGCAGGGAGCTGGCCGACCCAGTTGGAGATCCGTTTCTGGCTTGCAAAGGGTGGACCAGGGCGCGACGGAGAAGGAAACCCCGGGAATGTGGAACTCTGCAGCACACACTCCCAGCCCGCGGAAGTCCCACTCTGTCTCCTCAGGACCAGGAAGTGGGCGGCTACAGGAGTCATAGGGGCACATTCACCCCTGGGGAAAGCACCAAGGGCGCTCAGCACTACCCGAAAACGCTGCCCCTGCAAGTCTCCTTGGGCCGCGAGCACCCGCGGCCCCCGCGCCCCCCGCCAGCACCCGCGCGCGCGTGGTGAAACCCTTCCCCGCAAGCGCCAGGTCCGCCAGCCACCCCGCCCCCAAGCATGCGCGCCCACGGCAGGTGGGGCGCCCCTCAGTGCGCGCTCCGGGAGAGCAGATGACAAACTCCCCGTGCGCTCCAGGTGCGCGCCCCGAGGGTGCCAGCTTCCGCCGCCCGCTCTCCCAGGGGCCAAGCCCTGACTTCCCCCTGTCCCTAGTTCGGCGGCCCGCTCCTCACCTGCACGGGGGCGGGCAGCGGGAGCACGGCCCGGCGGCGGCGGCCGAAACGAAACTTGGCCGCCTTGTAGATCTTCCAGTAGACGAACAGCACCACGCCAAGCGGCAGGTAGAAGGCACCGCAGGTGGAGAAGACGGCATAGGAGGGCTCCTGGCTCACCTGGCAGCGCTGGCGCCGCGCGTCGTAAGCCTCACCCCAGCCGAAGAGCAGCGGCGCGAGGGCGATGAGCGCGGAGAGCGCCCAGGTGAGCGCGATCATGAGCGCCGAGGCGCGGCGGCGGGTGCGCAGCGTGTACTGCAGGTGGCGCGTGATGGTCCAGTAGCGATCCAGGGCGATGGCCGCCACGTTCCAGATGCTGGCGGTGCAGCACAGCACGTCGAAGGAGATCCACACGTGGCACAGGCTCCGGCCCAGCCGCCAGCGTCGCCCGGCCGACAGCTCGCTTACCAGGCTCAGGGGCATCACCAGCGCCGCCACGAGTACGTCTGACACGGCCGTCGAGGCCACCAAATTGTGCGGCACACGATGGAAGGCGCGGACGCGCAGGATGGTGACCAGAACCAGCAGGTTCCACAGGAAAGTGGCCGCGATCAGCAGCACCAGCAGCGTCACCACCAGCACAGTGAAGACGGAGAAAGGCGGCTCGCGGCCAGGCAGGGCGGCACCACCGGGGGTCGTCGACCCGACGACCCCGCTGGGGCTCGGGCCCATGCTGCAGGCTTCGGAGCCCAGGGAAAGGGCGACACCGGTGGCGGCCACCGAGAGGTTAGCGGCTTCCATGGCGCGCGGCGCGCGGGATCTCGGCTTCCCGACAGGGGACACACGCGCTCCTCCCGGGTCTCGCGTGGACCCGGCAGGTGCGGACGTGGAAGGGGTCGCGGCGTGCCCCGGGAGGACGGGGGGGGGTGTCCAGGTCGCCCTACCCTGTCCCTCCTTGGTTCACAGCCCCCTTTTGGCTCGGCGCCCTCGTGGACCTCCTTTCCAGTGGGAAAAAAGAGAGTGGGACCCCACGGGAGTCCAGCTGGGCTCGGCGCGCCGGGCCCTCCCACCTCTCCGCGCCGTCCCCGGGGCAACCGGCTGTCACAGGGCTGGGAATCTGGGAGCGCCACCGAGTGTCCGCGCGCAGGGGCGGGCTTGGAGAGATGCCCCCACCCACAGCGGGCGGCCGCAGGGGCCGGGCTGCACCGGGGAGGGCGGGTGCTGAACAGGCAGGCCATCCTGCCGCCGCCGCCGCGCGGGGCTCCCCACCTCCGCCCAGCGCAGTGAACCCTAATTACGGCTGTCTCAGGAGAAGGTTCACGATCACTCAGCCTTTCGGTAGCCGCCACCTTCGCGGACCCTTGGGATCCGCCTGGTGGCAAGGTTTAACATCGAGAAACAGAGGCGCCCCCCAAACCCTCTCCCGGACGGAGCTCTTGTCTCATGGAATCACGATCCCACGCATACCTGAAAGAGGAGGTTCGGGTAGTGAGGTACACAAAGGGAGAGACGCGACAGCCGCCTCCATCCTACCGCTTCACCCGCGCACTTCTGGCTGGCAGGGGCTTCACGGTGTCTTGAGAAGTTCTCTCTGGCTCTGGGCAAGAAGAACGCTGCCTCTAGGCAGTCTGTCAGAGGTCCCTGAAGAGGGAGCCTTTAGGACCCATCCCGGCCATCCCTAACCCTGCCCCACCACATCCCCAACTGTCCTTCCCATCCCGCCCCCTTGCATTTGCTAACATCTCTGACTATATTATATGTCTTCCAGGTCTTCAGATCCAGGTTAAGGCTGGAAATTATTTTTTGTTTACCCTCAGGCAAAGGCAGAAACCAATTGGAAGGGACAAAATCCCCCTAACCTTCTACCCCTCCCCTCCACCATTTTCAGCCTCAGACTTTTTTTTTAAGATTTTGTTTGACAGAGAAGAGAGACAGCAAGAGATGAGGGATGGAACACAAGCAGGGGGAGTGCCAGAGGGAGAAGCAGGGCTTCCCGATGAGCAGGGAGCCCAATGGGAGGGTTGGGGGGGGGGGGTTGGATCCCAGGACCCTGGGACCAGGACCTGAGGGGAAGGCAGACACCTAATGACTGAGCCATCCAGGTGTCCCTCAGTCTCAGACTTTTAAAAAGCAGTTCAGTCAAAATGAATTCAACCAGAGGCTGCATTACTTCTGTTCCTGGGCGTAGGTTAGAAACACCAACGCAACACCAACGCAGAGCCCAAAGTGTCCCTTTTATTTTCACTGCAGCTGACCAGAAGTCCTCCACTGGCTTCTTATGGACATCCCAGGAGCAGCCAGAGAAAGGGGCACTGCACCCTGAGAATCGGCTCCCAGAGAGACACTTTTTAGAAAGGCCCCTGAGGCTGTAGCAGATGGAAGGGCTTTCTTCCCTGGAGCAGTCCCATACCTGGTCCCTGGGGCAGTGTTTGGGGATCTGGACCCAGCAGGAAGGAGACCCCACGAATGTCCTTCTCCACTGCTCTTCCTTCTTTATCCGCTTGCTAAATAGGTACTGTCTGCATACTGTGTGCGCCAGTCCTTGCGTACACATGCACACTTGATAGCAGACTCGTGGGGCAGAGGAAGCAACCTGCAGGGAAGTAAAAAACACTTAACAGGCCTAAGTGTCCACCCCAGAAATGGGCTGTTAGGGATCACAAAGATGGGGAAGTGTTGTGGTCAGAGAAGGCTTCCTGCTTCCTGAAATGCAGAGAGGAAGCTCGGATGTTGGGCCAGATAGAGGGTTGCACTTGGTAGGAGCATGAAAGGCTGGGGTCAAGGAGACAGACATGCAGGTATAAAGGCCAAGGAGCAGGGTTTTTGCATTTGATCTTGGAAAAAGTGGGATGTTGGATGGTTTTTGAGAAAACTCACATGATGAGAACAGTCCTTGAACAGAAAATGGGGACCAGCCTTTGAAATAGTTTCACAATAATGTTCTCCCCATTTTATTGGCAACATTGTAACAAGAACGAAGAACATAAAAAATGTGACAGTACTCCTATTGCCCCAGTCAGGTGCCTAGCTCACTACTGTTCTCATGCCTTTGCTCCCAGCCACATACATTTTTTTAAGCCTAAAATCAATTTTTTTCTTTTCGCACATTTCACTTAACACATTCCGTTTTGCTCTATAGTCTCTTTATAGTTGCATGTTTTATAATGTGCCATTTAGTACTTGAGAGACTTTGGGCAACTTAGACTCTGTTCCCTCATTTCAAAAATGAGGCTAATTACATCTGCCAGGAGATGATCAGAGAAACATGTAGTTAGAGGAAGCCTGGCAGAGGGTTGAGGAAGTGTTCCTTACCCAGGTGACTACTTGCTGTTATTTAACTTTGAGTTTAAAACTTCCATTCAGTTCTCTTGCCATCTTTGATGTAGATCCTGTTTGTTCAATTGTAATGCCTCCAAGATTGGAGGCAAGAAAATCCTTGCAGGTCGCCTGGGTGGCTCAGTTGGTTAAGCAGCTGCCTTCGGCTCAGGTCATGATCCCAGCATCCTGGGATTGAGTCCCACATCGGGCTCTTTGCTCAGCAGTGAGCCTGCTTCTCCCTCTGCCCTGCGTGCCACTCTGTCTGCCTGTGCTCGCTCCTGCGTGCTCTCTCTCTATCTGACAAATAAGTAAAATCTTTGTTATGCCCAGATCGCAGGACCACCACCAAGAAGACCACCGAGAGCCAGACGTTCCGAAATGCAAAAGCAAGGCTTTATTCAGGCGGGCTGCAGCTCGGGCTTCGTCCCACACCCCGACACAGCGGAGTCTAGGAGGAAGCCCCCCGCTGGAATTTTACAGAGATTATATAGGCAATTTTACATGCAAAAAGTACATAGTTACATAGTTACATGTGTGGGTGACCTTGAAAACCTTGAAAATGATTGGTGTCTGAGGTGACTTAAGCG
>ML110307.1:0-11438 GCA_003697995.1 Taxidea taxus jeffersonii | reverse complement strand
ATTTCTATTGGTTCTTGTCCCATCCTTTATTTGCATGTGTAGGAACCGCTTTGGAATGTCTTCAGCTTAATGTAAACAGCAAAAGGGCTGCCGCCTTGAATGGCGTCAGGCCCTTCAATCTTTAGAAAAAAAGAAAATCCTTGCACACATTTTATTTTCCTTGATCTTACCCACACCCTTTTTGGCCTTATTCCCTCCCATTCGCAGATGGAGAACAGAGAGGTCTGTGGCCCTGCCTTGTGCCTCACAGCTGGGACTCAGCTCTTCTGTCTCTTCCCCCACCCCCCATGGAGCCAAGCTGCCCTCTATGTCTATGGAGCCAAGCTGCCCTCTCTGCACTGGACTGGGGTCCAGTCTGATTGTTTTCCTTTAACTGTTTTCTAGAAATTACTTTATGTAAAAAGTCTGCTTGTCATGTTAGAAAACTATGTGGTCTCTGGGGCGCCTGGGTGGCTCAGTCAGTTATGGGTCCGACTCTTGATTTTGGCTCAGGTCCTGATCTCAGAGTCCTGAGACTGAGCCTCATGCTCAAATTAAGCTCACTGAGCTCTTTTGAACTCTATACTGGGTGTGGAGCCTGCTTAAGATTCTCTTTCTCCACACCCTCCCCTGTGCACTCTCATGAGCACTCTCTAAGAAAGAAAGAGAGAGAGAGAGAAAGGAAGGAAGGAAGGAAGGACAGACTCTATTGTCTCAATTACAGGTCGGCTTGGGCTTCTCCACCTGCATTTTAGTTTCCCTCTCTGCACTCCAGCCACCCCCGCCTCAGCTTTCTGGAAAGGGACAAGCACATTCCATTCTCTGGGCTTTGGTGGGTGTGTTCCTTCTCTCTGGGATGCTCTTCCCTCAGGCGAGGCTCATTGGCTGACTCCATTCTGGTTTTCCTGCTCCAAGGTTACCGTCTCCGCCCTGCCCCCCCATCAGTTGACAATTTATTCCTCTCTCTAAAGGTATTCTCTCTGCTTAAAACCAAAGTGACAAGGTAACTGTGAAATATGTGGGAGGAATGTAAATCTTAAACAACATATCGGAACACACTTTCTAGTTGTTTTTTT
The DNA here is from genome assembly GCA_003697995.1 of Taxidea taxus jeffersonii. Lineage (NCBI taxonomy): Eukaryota > Metazoa > Chordata > Mammalia > Carnivora > Mustelidae > Taxidea > Taxidea taxus. Next base: position 10,383 of record ML110307.1, on the reverse strand, counting down.
GTTTTGTTTTGTTTTGAGAGAGAGAATGAGAAGGGGGGAGGGTCAGAAGGAGAAGCAGAACCTCCCACCTCCAGGCCCGCCACTCCCACTGATCAGGGAGCCCTGATGTGGGACTCGACCCCAGGACTCCTAGGATCATGACCTGAGCCAAAGGCAATCGCTCAACCAACCGAGTGACCCAGGGGCCCAGGAACACACTTTCTTTTTTTTTTTTTTTTTAAGATTTTATTTATTTATTTGATAGACAGAGATCACAAGTAGGCAGAGAGAGAGAGGAGGAAGCAGGCTGTCCGCAGAGCAGAGAGCCCGATGCGGGGCTCGATCCCACGAGTCTGGGATCATGACCCGAGCCGAAGGCAGCGGCTTTAACCCACTGAGCCACCCAGGCGCCCCAGGAACACACTTTCTGGTGGAGGAAATAAACAAAAGGAAAAAGAAATGAGCAACAAAGGATCTATGAATCAAAATATTGGTTCCAACAGTAAAGCAACTTATTATTAAAGAAGATTCTAAATATCCTAATTTTACCTTTTGAATAAAGATGTACAAAATAAACCAAATGTCTTCAGATTTTGCAGTGTTAATAGCAGAAGTTTTTTGGTGATAAATAAATCTAATTTATCAGAAAGCTGAATTAATTATAAGCTGTTCTGTCTCCCACTGTTCTGCTTTGTCTTCACAACACTTCACCACGTGACATCATGTTGTTTAATTTCATTCCTCTTTGTTACCTACCTTCCCTACTAACATCTAAGCTCCTCCTAGGCAGAGAATCTCCTCCTTGCTGTTTCTTTAACCCACTGAGCCACCCAGGTGCCCCTCCTCACTGCTGTTTCTTAATACCTAATTCTGTGTGCACAGAAGAGGATTGAAGACATTTGAACGGATGTGTTGAAGGAACGAAAGAAGAATTGTTGGGAGAGGTGGTCTGTGGGTCCCAAGCACCTGAGCATGTTCCTGTAGGACACACCAAGGATCCAGGGCCCTGACTGGTCACCATACAGGCCACTTGGCAGAGTTGTGTTTGCAGCAGGTGGCCATAAGGGATGAGGCGACCTCTCCCCCAAGGCACAGGGCAAGCTTCCCTCTGCTCCCCATAGAAGGCAGATGAGCCCCCAAGGCCAGCGCTCTGCTCCTATAACACAGTAGTCCATCCCCCACCCTGGTCAGGTGCAGGTGTCCATCACGGGCCCTCCCATAACCTCCATGGGACTCTGGAAATGTGGGGACCCAGCACAAATGTCCCTGGAGCTCAGGCTACAGCTCTTGCCCAGAGCAATAACCGTCCTTTGTCTCTGACCCCTGGTCTCATGTCTTCTGACAGCAACTGCAAAGAGTTAGTGGGGCGCCTGGGTGGCTCAGTGGGTTAAGTCTCTGCCTTCGGCTCAGGTCATGATCTCAGGGTCCTGGGATCAAGTCCCACATCTGGCTCTCTGCTTGGCAGGGAGCCTACTTCCTCCTTTCTCTCTCTGCCTGCCTCTGCCTGCCTGTGATCTCTCTCTGTCAAATAAATTAAAAAAAACAAACAAACAAAAAACAGTTAGCAAGTCACTTGTTGCTTGCAAGGACCAAGTACCATCAGAGCCTGACCACAAGGTACCTTTGTTTGCTGAGTTTTAAATTACAATGAGCAGAATTCTTTTGCCCCCTTGGGACTTCTCTTTGATGCATTTTTCTCCCAAATTTAATAACTGAGCTGAAACAAAGGAACAGTATGATTGTTCTTTTTACATATTTCCGAATTGTGCCTTAGAGAGATTTAATGGATTTATTGTTCTCTTGGCCCAGCTTTGGAGAAAGAAGAGAGATTGACAGCCCTGTCCAAATCAATTTTTTATCGTTAGAAGAAAAATGTCTAATTGGTGTACTATGATACGTTTTGTTTCAATTTACATTTCTTCAATGGCTGAAAATCCTGCATTTTTCCACATGGTGATTTATTATCTATCCATGTAGAGCTGTTCGTCCCATTTTAGCTACTTAACACAGGAATCTGGGTACTGAACTTATGAATATTGATCAACTGCAATGGAATTAGGGAGGAATTTTCATCAATGTTGTTGTCACATGCTATTTCCTTTGTCATTCCTCTCTTTGCATTTATCCTATTACATTTTGTTGAATAAGGGTTTCTTTTATATAGTAGGACACATCGATCCTGTCTCAATCAATGTCTTTAATTTACTCTGTAATCGTAAGTTGCTTTCCTGCCCTCTACTTCTGCTATTAAAATTTATGAACAGATTTAGAAATGTTACTCTCTGATTCCTCTGGAGTCACGTGGGACCCTGCAGGCAACGGGGTCTGGGTCATCTCATACCCATGCTGTGTGTCATCGTGTCCAAGGGAGCCCAGCCCCTGTTCTTGAGAGCAAGACATGGCATTGGTACAGAGGCAGATAGGATGCTGTCCTGATCCTGGATTCCTTCCAGCCACCTGAGAAGAGAACCTGGTCACCGGAATGCGGGAAACATGTGCCAACAGCTAATTAGAAGTACACGCAAAGGTTTCTGGTCTTGCTGGAGGAGAGAAATCACCTCTGAAGAGGAAGGGCAGAGAAGGTCTCTTGCAGGAGGCAGAACCTGACCTGGACGTTAAGAGCCGGGAGGATTTTTACTGGCAGCGGTGAGAGAAGAGGAGGAGGGAATGCTGGGCAGGAGGAAAGAGTGAGCCAAGGCTTAGAGGCACAAGGAGAGCAACAATCCAGACACACCAGCAAAAAATGGTCAGGAAGTGCCCACATGGACTAAATGAGAGTTTTTTCAGTTTGGGCTTGTCCGTTTTTGTTTTTAATGAAAACGCAGGGAGAACATTTCTATCTTCTTTAGTCAGCTGATGCTTCTATCTCTCTTTACTACTTTCATGCCTCTTCCATAATTTTGTTCCTGGGTTGTTGTGCTGTTATTAAAAAGCATTCATTCTTTGATATTATTGCCCTTGTGTTCTTCCAGATGATTCTTTAATATCATCGCATCAGGCTTTTTTCCTATTTGTTCATTAAGTCTCAGACAAGCATTACGGCCTTTGAGAATCTGTTCTGATCCCTACCTCTGCTGTACCCCCAGCCTCCGCTGGTGCCCTTCTGGCGCTGGAAGCCAGTCCTGGGACAGAGACACGTTTCTGTCTCTCTACCAGATGATAGGCTCCCTCAGGATATGGCAGGGCTTCTCCCTGCTCTTCCTCTGGGTGTTACTCAGGACCTGGAGTGGCTCCTAAAGCTGCCTGGAGGGAGAGAGGGAGGAAAGAAGGAAGGAAGGAAGGAAGGAAGGGCCAGTTCACTGGAGATGGAGAAGTGTTGAGGGTGTTTAAGTATATCAGGGAAAATATCTTATCATAGAAGGTGAGGAGAAGGGATGCCTGTGTGGCTCAGTCAGTTAAAAAGCACCTGCCTTGGGCTCAGGTCATGATCCCAGGGTCCTGGAATCCAGTCCCATAACAGGCTCCCTGGTCAGCGGGGAGCCTGCTTCTCCCTCTGCCTGCAACTCCCCCTGCTCCTGCATGCACGTGTCTTTCTTCTCTCTGTCTCTGACAAATAAATAAAATCTTAACCAAAAAAAAAGGTGAGGAGATCTGCTAAGCACAAAGCTAGGAAAGCTAGGTAGAAGTGAAGAAACAGGGGGGAAAAAAAGGAAGTAGAAGAATTTCCAAATGACTAAAAGAAGAAAAGCAAACCAGTTTGTAGCCAGGGAAGAAGGCAGGGCAGGGTCTAGAAAAATTCCCGCGTCACAGCTCAAACGTGGTCTGATTCTTTAGTTCTCAAACTTCAGTGTGCATCTGGAAGAGCTTGTTGAAACACAGAATTCTGGGACACTAAACCCCTCACCCCGTGGCTACGTCTGAGCTGTGGGTCAAGTTTGCATTTATAATCAGGTGAAAGTGATGTTGATGCTGCTGACTGAGGGACCACACTTTGAGAACACCAAGCGCTTTCTGTACATTAACACATTTAGTGCTGACAACAATCCTAGGTAATACTTTTATTACCTCCAGTTCACACATGAAAGGAAGCGGCAAGACAAAGTAAGTTTTGGACCCAAATCATGTCGCTTGTTAAGCTCCAAAGTCTGTCTGACTATACGCAATGTTAAATGCTATCAAGAAGTCAGGCTGGGTCTGTCAACTGTGGGATCGTGGACAAGCTACTTACTTCTATGAGTCAGTGTCTTAAGTGGGAATTAGAGTAGCACACATCCCAGAGGATTGTTGGATTCAGTGAGTTAATTCACAAGAACTATCATTATGTACATGATTCTTAAGGATCTACTTTCCCAGCTAGAACACAAATTCCATGAGGACAAGAAATTAGTTCTGTTGGCTGCTGGGACCCCAGAACAAAACCTGACACAACTTGACCCACAACAAATACACCTTGTCTTGTTGCCTTTTGCCAGAGAGCCTTTTCGTTTAAAATCAACATCATTCGTATTTGGAGATCCGGCTTTTATTATATTTGCATATCAACATCTAAATGCATTTACTACCTGCGTCTAAGTCAGAGTTGCCCAACCTAAGCACTATTGACATTTTGGGCTAGATAATTCTTTACTGTGTATAGGGTGGTAAGGGCAGGGGAGTGGGGAGGAGGTTGGCTGTTATTCCATGATGTTTAGCAGCATCGTTGTTCTCTACCCACTGGATACCAGTAGCAATTCCCCAACTGTGACAATCAAAAACGTCTCCAGACATTGCCTGATGTCCCCTGTAGTTGAGAACCACTGACTTAGGCCAATCAGATGGCTCTCTCTAGCTGGCATCTCACGTCTAGAATGTTCTGCTTGACCACAGGTATTCTGAGTCCATCTGGGTACCCCTCCTGTGGTTTCCCAGAGAAAGGTCCTCAACATGGGCATGGTTTCCCACGTGATAACCTGGATTCAGGAATCACACCGAGGAAACCACTGGGTGCTGGGTATAGCTGTTGGGAATCACCATTTGCAAGGGTTATCCAGCTCCCTCCATGTGAGGGCCTTGAGCATTTCTCCCCGCCTCTGGAGCTCCAGCTTCAATCCCTCAGTCTTCACACCCCATAGCCCATTTCTGGGGTGTCTAGCCCCCCAGAATGTCTACTCTTATCCAGAATAAATGTTCCTCCCCAGGCCTTGCATGAGTCCCTCCCTCGCCGAGGCAAATACCAGCTGAAACCCCAGAAGAGGTACGTTCCCTGAACTCAGAGTAATTCAGTCTGCAGCAACACCTGATGTGAAGCATTAAGAAGAAAGGAGGAAGTGAAGACAGGTGCTGCATGACCCTGGCTACTGTCCCAGCACCATTTTTGCTCTTGTCACGGATGGTTAAGTTCTCAAACAAGCATGCCCCTGCATACACACACACACACACACACACACACACACACACATACACAACCTTAGGAACAAACAAAAATATTTTAAGGACATTATAGTGTCAATCCACACTTGGAGGAATTTCTTTCCCCTAAGGGAACACGATCAGCAGAGAAGAATTCCACACAGAAGGAAAACACTCTCCTTGTGCTTCCGGAACCTCTTATTCCAGAAAGGATGGCCCCTTTGCCTTGACATAATCAAAATACTCCAAAGAGTTGCCTGCCAACAAAGGGGGAAATTCAGGCCTCCACCCCCAGAAACACCAAAAAGCTGCCTGCAAAACTTTGCAACAGCCGCCTCTCCCCCTCACACCTGCTGCTTGTCTTTATCGAGGTTTGTCAAGCCCCGTCCATCCGGAGTGGGAAATAGATCTAGGAACTTAGTTTTTGTACAGTAACATCAGCCACAGTGTCCTCTGCCTTTAGAAAACAATAGTAAACCACATCTTTTCATTTATGTCTTACGTCAAAATGTAATACTTTTTTTAAAAGATTTACTTATTTATTTGACAGACAGATCACAAGCAGGCAGAGAAGCAGGCAGAGAGAGAGGGAAAAGCAGACTCCTTGCTGAGCAGAGAGCACGATGTGGGGCTCGATCCCAGGACCCTGGGATCATGACCTGAGCTGAAGGCAGAGGCTTTAACCCACTGAGCCATCCAGGCGCCCTGTAATACTGTTTTAAATGCACGTTCCTCTTCTCTGCTATAAATGCCTGCCCTTGGTTCTCGGCCCTCCCCCTTGTGTTCTCTGCGGGGCCTGGAGACGGTGGTCTTTCCCACCTCCCACCCAGGGAGAAACTGGCCTGGTTTCTGGGTCGGGCCCTCAGCCTCCCCACCGCCGCAGCTTTGCTTTTGGATGAAAATAATTTCTCCAGATAAGCAACAGGCATATCTCCAACCCACTATCAAAATAATGCCAATAATCAGATGGTGAGGAGGCCACGGATTGCACGGAGCACTGGGTGTTGTACGCAAACAGTAAATCATGGGACTCTACATCAGAAACTAATGATGTACTGTATGGTGATTCACATAACCCAATAAAAATAAATAAAATAAAGGAAAAAGCATTTTAATGCTAAAAGGGAAAATAACAATCAGATGGTGATGGAGAAGAGAAAACCTGTTCCAGGAAACATGGAGGCATAACTGGCCTTGGTTTTTCCGTTGTGGGGGCGTCTGCTAATTTGTTTGCAGGAATGTGGGAGAGGCGGGACTTACGGGAATTGCTCCTCCCACTACTCTGGGAGTCCTAATTAGCAGATGGGCTGCTTTTCTTCCCCCCCAGCTGCTTTCTTTTTCAGGACCAGAGGTAGGGGCTTCTGTTATTTGTTCCACGCATTCAAACCTCAACCCTTAAAAATCCTACTTCTCTTGCTAAAGCAAAGGCCTCAGGCAAAGACCCTTGGTCTGGAGCTGGAAGTTCTCGAGAGTCCAGAATGATGGGAATAAAGACCACCCAGTACCCCAGGACCCTGCGCATTTGGCTCTCCCCTCAGCGTGGTTCTATGGCAGGCAGGCAGCTGGAGACTCTGCCCAGCTCAACAGACTCGGGGCTCCTGTCTGTGCCCACCCCAGTCTTATGCCCTCTGGCTCATCTTGCCATGTGTTGAGCCCTTCATCAGAAGAAGGGATAGAAGCAGAATAAGGTGAGGGAGCAGAGGCCCACATGACAGAGAGGGGTAAGCAGTTCACAGGAAGGCAAAATTGAGAAGCACGGTTATAATGAGGTCCGGAATCACCTTCATTCCTCCCGTAGGCTAATTTACATACCACACCCTGCGCCATCCCAAGGACAAGGTGATTGATTGATTGGCTGATTTTAAGGACAAGGTGATTTAGCCTCAGGTTCTGTAACTGAACCATCAATTCTAGAATGACTAATAGTTGCAATATTGAAGTCCCCAGGAGCAAAAGAGAAAGGTACTTAGAACGCAAAATGAATCCAAGAACTCCGAGGCTCTTTGGAAAGGCGAATTAGGAAATTGCATGAAGTATACAGGAGAAAAATAGATCAAGATAAGATGACACTTGGTGAGTTTAATATATGGATTTATATGATGAATACAGACAGCCATAAGGAAATACCCTTAATTCGTTGCTTGTTGGTGGATTTTATTTTTTATATTTTTAAAAGGGGCGCCTGGGTGGCTCAGTCAGCCTTCTGCTTAGATCATGATCTCAGGGTACTGGGATCAAGCACTGCATGGGGCTCTCTTCTCCACAGGGACCCTGCTTTTCCCTCTCTCTCCGCCTGCCTCTCTGCCTACTTGTGATCTCTCTCTCTCTGTCAAATAAATAAATAAAATATTTTTTAAAAAAAGACTTTGCTCATTTATTTATTTGAGAGAGAAGGCATGTGTGCCCCAGCAGGGGAAGAGCAGAGGGAGAGAGAGTCCAGAAGACTCCGTGCTGAGCATAGAGCCAGACTTGGGGCTCCATCCCATGACCCTGAGAGCATAACCTGAGCCGAAACCAACTGTTAGATGCTCAACACACTGAGCCACCGAGGCACCCCTTATTGGTGAATTTAAGCTGTGAAGTTTGAAAAGCATGAATTATTTGGAAAACATACAGACTCTAAGAAAAATCCCTCACTCCCTGTTCTGCCTCACACTCCTGGATGAAGATCCCAATTCTGCCCATGATCTTTGAGGGCAGAGTTATTATGGTTCCAGGAAGCCCTAGACTTTCTGGGGGGCCAGTGGCTGGTTCTGAGATGACTTCAGATCCCTACTGCAGGAGAGGCCCCTGTCATTCCTATGTTCCTGGTGTGATGGGGTGGGGTGGGGGAGGGGGAGGTAGGAGGGAACGGGCATGGCCGGAAGGGGAGAAAGTGCCTCAATGAACTTCAGAATTGGGAAGCAGGGAATAATGCTTTCAAGTCACTGAGATCATACTGACTGGGCTCCTTTGGGCCCCCTTGCTTTCTCCCCTCTGCCTTACTCTCATTTGAATCTTTCTCTTCACCGGAATGCGATTTCCTGTGGGTGGTAGGATAGTGATTGTCACGCCTCCCCTGTGGACCTTCTTTGATATTTATAATTTCTGATTCTAACACATTTCAGGCATGCTTCTATCTCGTGAAGTCTGAACTTTTTTTCTGGCCTTTTCAGAGAGTCTGGTGTCTGGATACTCTTAAACTTTAGGCAAACTTGACTTTTACCTTGAAAAACACGGTTTACACAATGGATCATTTTCCTTGTACAAAATTTTTCTCCCCGTCTCTCCGGGTCACAGAGAAAGCAGAGGGCTTTCAAGGTTCGCTTTCTTTGTTTGGCGCCCACTTTTCCTGCAGCCTGTCCACGTACTTCTTGAACAATGACATGACCTGAGGCTCGGTTTGCCGACTGAGTGAAGAACCAAGTGGGATCTCTGGAGACTGAAGTTGTGGGCGCCGGTGTCAGCTCAGCGGTGGCCAGCAGAGCGTCCTCTGCTCAGGACACATCGCTGCCCTGCACAGCAGTCCTCCTGCACCCCTAATAAGGGAGTGACTACCTCATCACTGTCTGTTCCAAACTGCACTGGGCAAGTTAGCATGGCGGCCTCCTTCCCCCTTCTTCTCTCCCTCCATTCTCCCCCTTTCTTCCCTCACTTCCTCTCCAAGCTATCAGAGTTGACACCCAGGTCCCCTTCTCGGCCTGAAGGACTTGCTCCTTCCCCTGGGGCTGATGCCACAGACACTCCTCCACCCCCAACTCCTTCTGGATTTGCCTTCGCTGAGGGAGTCCCTCGCCCAAAGTCGTAGCCCCTTCTGGAAGCAGCCTGCAGCACGGTCCTCACAGTCTCTCTGGAGTCCTGGCCCCCGCTGCCCAACTTGAGACTCAGGAGGGTCTTCACAGCTTCTGAACCTCACAATGGGCTTAGCTAATGGACGAGGATGTTAGCGGAAATCAGGGTTCAGCTGCTCCCTCAGCCCAAACCTTCATTCATCCCCAGAGAAGAGATGGGTAGCAACACAAGTTGATGACTTAATAAAGATTCATGAGCTACCTACCATTCAAACAGCACATTCACAGGAAAGCACTGATGGGCTGCAAGGCATGCCGGGAGGCTTCCTGGAGGAGGCGAGGTAAGAGCTGAGACTTGCCCAAGGGTAGCATTTGAAATGGACCAGGAACGGCACAGGAGGTTTTAGGGAGAGGAAATTGCTCAAAAGATTTGAGATGGAACATCCCTCTTTTATGCAACAGGAGTTGCACAAAGCGACGCCATTTGTTGTGGGGTGGGTAGGAGCAGGTATATGAGCTTGGATAAGCTCGACTGTGGTTAGACATCAGATGTGGAGGAACTCTGGCCTCTAGACAGACATCCAGTACTCACAAGCGGTAAGGAAAAGGTGGGCACACTGGAGCAGGACGGCAACACACAAAGCAGACTTAGGTAGAGGTGACTCTGACTGTTGACCCCAGGTGGGTAGAGATATCATAATACTTAATGCCAGTAGTTGAAAATTACTCCCAATTTGACCTAATTTTAACAAAAATTCCCTAATTTTTAAGTTGTTGTAATGGAGGACAATGAACCAAATTTCACAACATGTGTGGCTGGTCTTGAACTTCTGACTATTGCATTGCAGATACACTTCCCCCTCCTGGGCTGTGGACACATTATGATGGGAGTCAGAGACAGGGCACTGGGCATGAGCCACTGTGCTTGACCCTTCCTTGCTGTGTGTGTTTAGGGTTATTTTGCAGCAGTTCATATGATGGGTTAGCGCTGGGACAAGGTTGGCGGAAGGAAACGAGGTCAGTGATGCACCACAATATCGTTTCTTTTTATGGCTGAATAATATGCAGTTGAAATGTGTAAACCACGTTTTGTTTAACCATTCATCTGTTGGTAGATGCCGGGTCGTTTCTGCCTTCTGGCTCTTGTGAATAACGCTGCAGTGAACTTAGGCATGTGAGTGAGTGTTTGAGCCCTTGTCTTCAATTCCTCTGGGTATCCCCTGGGGGTGGAGTATACATCTGCTGGGTCATGGGGTAATTCTGTGTGTAACCCACCGAGAAGCCACCAACCTGTGGCCCACAGCAC